>JAXQJQ010000043.1:0-205076 GCA_037042055.1 Penicillium sp. S103-07
TAAAAATTGTAGGTTTTCTCAATTTTGGCGGTGTCGCTCGCGCGACCGTGTCGCCCGCGCGGCCGTGGATCACGTTAGAGGAACATTTTCGTGAGTTGGGATAAACGGATAATCTCCGACTAAAGCATCCTATATGTAGCCGGTTGTCTAGCCGTTTGCTATTAGCGCGGGTTCTAGACAGGGTCGAATCGCGCCACCCTCGAACCCGGTCGCCACTAGCCATATCATATCCGTTCATTTATGATTCACTTTAAGTTTTGAATACCTAAAACATCACTAGACACCTTTCATTCGCTACCGGCCAAGTAGACCACTTAAAACATTTCAACCATTCTGCATCTCCCTTACTCGAAATGAATTTTCTGAGAACACAGACTGCTCGTCTTCTTTCTAGGAGTTACCTCATGCATCAACGCTTGCAGGTAAACTTCTTTATTTGAAGTACTCTTACTGGAAGACTAGTCCAATTCTACCGGCTCATCAATAGCAGCTCTCGAAAGCAGCGACAATGCTGAAAAATCTTCGAACTAAGTCCTACGGGGCAACTTGGCGGCCGACGCTTCACGAAGTGCTGAATAACACTGCACCTCCACCGTACACCCTCGGCGCATTCATAAAATATCTCTCCCAAAACCAGTGCCTCGAGACATTAGAGTTCATTCTCGAAGCAAAGCAATATCGCGAAAGCTACAAGTCTTCAATCGAACAAGCAAGAGAGACCATCGTGACAACAAACTCGGCAAGCATCAACCTGAGACTACTCTACCAGCTTCTCTTGAAGACGTACATTCTTCCCGGGGCGGCCCAAGAAATCAACCTGCCTGCCAACATACGTGATGACCTCCTGCGACACAAAAACACGGCGACACCACCTTCACCCGACGCTTTCGACCCGGCTGTGAAGAGTATTTACGATTTGATGGAGGGTTCAATCTTCGTTTCGTTCCTGAACAGCGCCTCCATCTATTCCCGCAGGGATAGCACATTCAAAGAGTCGGATCAAAACGATAGCAAGTCTGACCTCTCGTGTATGACCTCAGATAGTCAGCCGATGGAGCCAGTGCAGTCTAAGCGCGCATTCCTTATCTCTCTCGGAAGGACCTGGTCATGGCCGTCTTGGCATCGATAGGCCGACTGAACCTTGCTCACCATTACTTATGTGAATAACACCCGGCTATGCTACAGTCATCAGCAACAGAATCTTGCGAGCTCTGCTGGCGTCGTTAAAGCAACTTCAAGTTTATCCGAATGAGCTCATTCAAGTTCTTTCTTTTCATCACGATTTATTTACACGCCACGCTCTGATAGTGCAGTAAGTTTGTTTCTCGGATTCGTTTTTTGAGAAGCGACGACTAAGTCTGATCCTAGCCTGCTTGTGATGGCCGAATCAACAAACACTAGCACTTCTGCTGCTGGATATAGGACTGAAGCTGCCAGGGAGCTTTTTCATCGACTGTCGTCCATCAACAAAGCATTGGGGAGGTTTGTGTCAGCTTTTAACGAGCCGAATAACGATAGAGGAGGAGACGACTTGAAGAACCGAAGCCCTAAATTCAGTGGCTGCTTATTGTTAATTTCAGAAGGGCGACATCAGCCGTTTACCACGGAACAAAAGGCTAGAAGGTTCCGGAAAACACGTCGAGATTCATGGTAAATGCCAACTGGTGATAAAGTGGTGGACGGTATCTGTCAACCAGCAACTCCGCTCGAATTTGCTCTTCGATCTGTAATGAAGGATCGTCGGCCTTTATTTTGCTTTATTTGTTTGGTCCAACGAGACCTGGACATTGCGAAGCGTGCCTAGCAATTTGCATCCCAGGGGGATGTTACTAAGCACATCAAAAGAAAGCATCTGCAAAATATTATGTCAAGCGCGACGATTGCGTGCAAAATTTGCGATGAAAAGTTTACAAAAGTCATGCATTTTCAGCGGCATGCCAATGGCTCTCATTTGACTCTGACGGGGCCGCTCTGGTGCTCGGTCCCTAGCTGATGGATCATTTTGCTGGTGTTTGGCGAAACCCACTTGAAAGTTTTGAATTCAAATAAATATGTAGGTCACGTCATTATCACTCTAATCCTGAAGATGGATTTCTGCGGACATGCACTTAACATTATTTAATGGCACTTACAAATATGAACAGGTCCATACCTTATTGTAAACACTAGTATAGTCATAGCAGAATCGGGCGCCTTGATTCCCAACTTGAAAATCGTCTAACGATGAAACATTTAAGTACCCGCAATTCTAGAAAGTAACACATATGTAATGAGTAGCATAAGCTAGGTAGCGTTGGGAATACCCCTCTCGTGATCCAGTATCGTACCATTTCGCTTTATTCTTGAGACCCTGAATAATATGTTGTATTTGGGGGAAGACCTTGTGTTTGGTCCTCTCTCAGAAAAGATCTGTTGGATCATCAGGATGACAATTTTATCTGAGAAGGTGAAAGAAACTTTGGTCCTTTCTGTATATCTTAGACTTCCCCACCGGAGAGGGAAGAGAAAATGAAAAAGGCATCTTCAATCAACGGCATAGTAAATCTATGCCGCATCACGTGCTCAATCATCCGGCGGTGTGAAAGAGGGGATCTCGCCACCGGCTGAAATCTGTTTGAAGGCGTCTATCCCCAGCCTTTTTCCTCAAGACAAGATTACGTGACATGCTACCACAGAAGGCATATAGTAATATTGCTCCGCGCCCTAATCAAAGACCTTGCGAGGCCCGGGAAACCCTCATAACCCGCCATCGGAAAGCAAGCACAGCCTTTTCAGCTTGTCAAAGACGGAAATCGAGAGTACGCATGCCTCCCACAAAGGAAGTGCCACCCCTGACTTTGACCAGTGTGTAGGGGGCGTACCCTGCGTCTCTTGCCAAGCAGCTGAAACAAAGTGCGAAGTCAAGACCGAGAACGATGGTCGTCGTAGGATCAAGTTCAACCGAAAAATCGAGTCGTTGGAACGAGACCGTGACTTACTTCTCCAACTCGTGGAGACCATCCGCAAGGATGACGCGCAAACAGCTCCAGGAATCTTGAGCCTGATTCGTAACAACGGGACATTAGAGGAAATTCGACAATATCTAGCTCAAAAAAGCCTTAGCTCCGGCGATCGCCATGATTTCCCCAAGGAAAGTCAACAAAACCGAAGTAAATTCATGGACATCAATCGTCTATCCGATATTCCTATCTTCGAGGTTCCTGCGAATCCATGGACGTCGACCACAGACGATGACGACTTCGTGTCTCACCTGATTTCTCTTTATTTCACATGGCAACACTGTATTTCGAATTACCTCGATCGTGACCTTTTTCTACGAGATATGCGCTCTAAGGAATTGAGTTCTCACTTCTGCTCACCGCTACTTGTGAATAGCATATTAGCTGTGGCCTGCGTGAGTCTGTATCTTGGCTTCTTGAAATATAGACAACTAACGCGATTGCCCAATGCACAGTTTTACTCGGATTACGATGAAGCTTTTGTTGTACCAGATGAAATAAGTTCCCGCGGTGAACATTTCTTTGAAGAGGCAATTGATCTGCTTCGAAAAGAAGACGGAATATTGTCTCTTACCACTCTACAAGCGAGAGGGAATATTTATACTTGGTAAGTATCGCCCAAATGTGTTTATGCTCGCATAAACAGTAAAAATTGACTGGACTTAGGGCTTGTGGGATGGGTAGGGAAAAATTGGCTATGCAACAATTGGCCGAAATAGCAGCCTGTATCCACCAAGTGACTATAAATCGAGAGACGCTCATAAAAGAGGCGAAGCATCAGGCCCAGGAAATGACAAGAGCAATTGATGTTGCACTATGCGGCCTCTTTACTTTGAATTCGTAAGTATAGTTCTTCACATAAAAGGTCATTGGCTGATTACATACGTAGGAATGCAACTCTGAGCTTAGAAATGCCATCAATAATTAGGAGCCCCTATTACGAAAACTTCCCGCAAATTCATATCTCGACAGGCCCATGGATTCCTTATCCTATACAAGCCGAGCCACTCCCAGCCCATACCGATTATGTGATGAGAGCTTCGTTCGATTTGGCCATTATATTGCGAGATTGCTCTGATTTTCTTTTTCGGGAGGCGAAACCTACTTGCCCTGACCTTACGAAGATCGACTCATACTACATACGTCTACAACAGTGGGCCGAAAAGAATCCAGGACCCATCGAACAGGCAGGCATGCCTGCTTTTATAGAGATGCGGTGAGTTAAGTTCGTTATTCCTTGCAAATCAATTCTGACTCTATCGTCGTGAAGTATGCGATATTATAACGCCGTCGCATGTTTGTCCAGGTTCGTCCAATCAAACCTCCCGGATAGCGAAAGAGATACCAAGAAGCGGTTCGAGAACCTCTTGATCTTCGCAGGCCAAGGTATACGTACAACTCTGAACCAGTTCCGCTCTCTGTGGTCAGTGAAGTTTATGCCGGTGGAATCCACACAGTATGCGGTTGTTGCTTTATTTGCACTATCAGAAAAACTGGAAGATGAACAAAACAGAAAGGCATTTGAGGATATTTTGGTTAGCCTTCGCGCGTTTGCACGCCGCTGGCCATTGGCAAAGGAAATGTTTCAATTATTGAAGCTGACCGCTGTCCAAGGGGCCAAGCTTCCTCTTGCAGCTCGCATCCTTCTCTCGGAGAATGACGTCAAACATACAGAGCGCGATCGACAACTCTCAAATATCCCCTGACCGAGTTCTGCTCAACCTGATCAGGAAAGGGTGGGATCATTTATCAATGAGGCCTGGGAGACGGGTATAAATCTTATCGAATAAAATGATCATAAATGATTCAATTCCGGAGATAGAGATCGAAATCGGTATTATCCTACTTCGCATGCTTTCGGCAGTATGGTAACACGAACGCACTCGATCTGCGTAGCGGAGTCTCTCTGTTTTGTTTTTTTTTGTCGTTGGCAGTAAATATATCTTCAATAATAGTTCTCTTTGTCTCCATTATATGAAGCATTCCCGCTTGGAGTTTCTACAACTCTTCATCTTGAGAGTGAATCTGTTCACGTTGTTGGGTGATGTCGCCAAGCACAGCGGATGCAAACTGAGATTCAGAGCTTGACGCCAGTATTCCAGTATATTTGATAAAGGTTCCTAAACTGCCACTGTTGACCAAAGGTAGAGAGCCATGCTTGCCTGAAATCAAAATGATAAATCGATGGGAGACATAACAAGATCGCTTTGGTAGATTGTTCGATGGGATCCGGAAGGTCTAAAAACCGATCGGCCGAAAACTTGGCCAATCAGCTCATGCCACGGGCCTCCCGCATTTGCTCGACGCCATGTCCGTGCCCGATCAATGAGGGGAGGGGGCACGTGTAGAACGTTATCAAACACTTTCGAATAGCCGCCCCAACCGTGCTAGCACTGGGTCCTTCGGCCTGTGAGTGTTTTCATTGTAGGATCCCACCAAGTTTGCCAGAATTCTTGCGTCCCCAGCTATTCTGGCGCAAAAAGCAGTCGCAGTCCCTAAGAGCTTTTAATTCATATATGGATCTCGTCCTTATTCACTGCAATTTGACCATAACATTCCAATTTACAGTAGCTGGCTGGTACACCTCCTTCATATCCCGGCTAGTCTTACGATACGCCGTGGCGGACTGTTCAATTTGAACGAATCCGTATTAGGATCAGTATAGTAGTGTATACTGGTGCCGCATACTACTGCAGTTGCCACAGTCAGCGCTTCGTCATCGTAGACAGGCCTTGGCAACGGTGATGTAGAGCACCAAATTTAAGGTTGGGTGGACCACACCACACACATCAAAGCACCATACCTCAAAAGGGCTTGCGTGTGGGGTAATACGGGGATTTTTAGGTTGGTGATCAGGAAAAGGCAATGATAATATTTCTGCTAAAAATTCATGAGATTAGGCGCACCTCGCAAAATGGGAGGGGTTGTGGTGGGTTCCGCGGCTAAGCATGGGGCGCTGCTCTTCTCACCGCTTACGTTAGTTAGTCACGCCATCGCTTACGGAGCACATAAAGCACGGATGTCTATGGTCAATTTCCCCTCCCTTCCCATCCCGAAGTCCATGAAAATTGTCCGCATTGAAGCAACACGGCCGAATACTGCACGGAACATGACATGTCATTCCAATCTGTTTCCAGAAGCACAACCTTGTATCTGATCTCCACTTCTCGTTTTGAGACTGATGCATGTTTTGAGACAGGCTAATCCTGCCCAAGCCAATGTCTTGTCTCAAATCACTGCTTCTTGTGCTGTCTCTATACCTGCAATTGGCTTGATTCATTCATATATCCATACACCGAACATTAAGTCTCTCCATTGACGTACTGAGCGAGTTCCTTCTCCTCTAAGCGATCACTATCCGCTCCTTTTCCTGCAGCTCATCGAAAATTACTCGGTACTTTCAAAATGGCGTTGCTTCATTTGCCAAATGAACTGCTGCTTCAAATCGCTCTACAACTGGAGTTAGCAAGCGATATAAATGCCCTTGTTCGAGCCAATACCCGTCTTTACAATCTTCTGAATACCTATCTTTATCATTACGACGTTCAGTCTGGAAGTTTGGCTTTGTTATGGGCTGCGAGGTGTGGAAGACAGCTGACAGTCCAAAAGCTGCTCGAAGTAGGAGCTCATGTTCAAGCTATGTCTGAATCAGACCAGTCATCATTGATGCTGGCAGCAGAGAACGGACACGAAACAGTAGTCAAGCTTCTGCTTGCTGCGGAAGGCGTCAATGCAGACAGTAAAGACCAGTTTGGGCGGACGGCGCTTTTATTGGCCGCGCGGAATGGCCATGAGGCCGTTGTCAAGATGTTGCTTGCTTCGGAAGGCGTGAACTCTGATTCCAAAGACTTTTTCAAACGCACGCCGTTGTCTTGTGCGGCACAAAGAGGGCATGAGGCGGTGGTCAAGGTGCTACTTATCGCAGACGGTGTTGACCCAAACTCGAGGGACTCCCAAGAACAGACGCCGTTATCGTGGGCGGCAGAGTATGGCCGTGAAGCGGTCGTAAAGCTGTTGCTTGCCACAGAAGGCGTTGTTTCAGATCCCAGGAACTCTGTGGGGCGGACGCCATTGTCTTGCGCATCACAGAACGGACATGAGGAGGTGGTCAGACTATTGCTTACTGCAGAAGGTGTTGATCCCGATTCTAAGGATAACTTGGGATGGACACCGCTATCATTGGCGGCAGAACATGGACATGAGGGAGTAGTTAAATTGCTCCTCGCCTCGGAACGCGTGGACTCGAACTCCAAAACCTATCTAAATCGGACACCACTTTCGCTGGCAGCACAAAAGGGACATATAAAGGTAGTCAAATTGTTGCTAGCCACAGGAGTTGTTGACCCAGACTCCAGAGATTCTGATGGTCAGACACCGCTGTCGCGGGCAGCGCAGAATGGGCGTGAGACGGTCGTTGAGTTGCTGCTCGCGCAAAATGGCGTCAGTCATTCCCCTGAAGATAATTATAAAAGAACACCGCTTTCATTAGCAGAGCAGAAAGGACACACATTAGTGACAAAATTACTACAATGACCGATATTCAATTGTTTCAACACAATACATATATATAACTTATTTCCACGACAAAAGTAGACCAAGCCGGGCTAAGATATTCATGGCGTAAAGTACCCGGCAATACTACCTAAATAGTTAGTTATTACACCCTCATCTCCATGGATACTTAAAGAAACAAAACGAAGCTGAGATTCTTTGGTAATGTCATTCGATAGCAGTGACTTGAAAGCCATGGCTCATACCTCATATATCACCTCAAAATTGGTCCCTTACACCCCTTTCCTGTTCCTCGCCTAGCCTTTCTTCATTCAATGATGCCCACCAAGCATGAGACGGATCTTGGTGATGACTGGAGTTCCCTTTACCCCTCTGTCTATCTGCCCATTCATCCCATGGTTTTGGGCTAAGTATAAAATGTACATTCTTGACATTCTTATCGCGCCATATGGAGCCATGCACGCCTTCCCACCGCAATGTTTTGAGTGCGTTGTAAATATATGGGAGTGCAACCCATCGGCCATAAAACACATCTCCAAGGAGAGACTGGTCGGCAAAATCGTAATTTGATGTTGCAGAGGAAGCAAGTCCTTCAAGGATTTTATCATATGTTGCTTTAGCTGGATTCACCACCTGAAGGCCACCATTAGGTATGCCCAAACCCGCTATGGCTGAAGCACCGGCTATTTGCGCGACATCCGGGTTATCATGCTGAGTGGTATAAGCACAATTTCCCGGAACCCTTTCCAAAATGTCGGGTTAGTTATGTCATGAACCGCATTTGGATGCTCGTCCATTGGAAAAAAGAAAGACAAGGGGCTTACCAATTGTCTGGGTAATGAGGTTTATGAAGCGGATTGCAAACACAGGCATGACTAGCGGCAAACACGCGATTTCCCTTCCCAGCCATTTCGGGTGGATCCAGGTCAAGATCCATTAGTTCGTCCATATTTTGAAGTATCACCATGTCACTATCAAGTTGAACAACGCGATCATATTCAACAAGTGAAAACGGCGTCAGTTTGCTCCAGCAGTCATAGAAACGCACATCGTTGGTAAAATCCTTGGGAGCTGATGGAAGGAGAAAAGGCACATGCCGTTTCATAATGCCCCGTGAATCAAGGGCTTTATGTCCATCAGCAGGAAATGAATCCGTGTAGAGGACAACGAGTGGATATTTTGATCCCACTTTTTTAAGAGAATATTCGAGGGTCAGGAGGCCGGACAGGTACTCAGTATTTGTTATGAGTGTGGTCCAAACTGAGAGATGTTATCATTTCAGATGCAGAGCTCAGGGATCCTTCAAAAAATCCATACCTTTCGAGACCCCGTCTTTCCGTACAGCGCCACCCATGATAATTGACGCTCAAACGAGCTCCTTTAGTTTTGAGTGTCGCTTTGAATGATCACTGATGGACTCGACAGTAATATGTCGCTGTCGCAAATAGGCACAAGAGGAATACTAGCAACGCTTATCTGGGTTTCAATCAAGTGACGTAAAATGGCAACGAAAATTGGCGCGAATTCTTGTGACTCATGAAAGTTTGATCGCTCCGACTTCGGCTCGCTTGAGAGGCGCTAAAGCATATTTGGCTAGAGTAGGTTTAGCAACCCTCGTAATTACATTCCGGGGGAAACTTATCATCCAATGAATGCGCGCATTACCAAGATTTAGCCGCAGCAAAACGCGACATACCATCGGTATCATGTACGGTAATTTTGCTTTGGGTGCGCCTCCATTTTAGCTGGACAAATCATATAGGAACACAAGGTGGAAGACCTCAACTTGCGACCCACTTCAAGCAATACAGGATCGGTCGTCCCGAAAACGCACCATCTCATTTCCCAATCCAATCAGTCTTTCCCATAGCGTATGGGAATTTCGTTCATGTCCTGTATCACTTTGTCAAGTTGCAAACAAGGCCTTGTGATTTGTCCGTGTCATGAATACATCACTTGATTTCGATAAAATCATCCTCCGTCCAAACATGTAAGCTAATGGTTCAATAACTGAGTGATTCCCCCACTTGATTGCGGCACGGAAGGGCTTAGCTACCGGCCAGTATCGGTAAGAGCCGTCCCGCCCATGAGACAGGCACTTTCACGTGCAGAGCCACTGTTGTTCAGACTTGAAACACGGCGTATCGCCGCCACCTTTGAAGGCTCCATCGTGTAAGCGCCGGCACCGCCGAATTAGAAGGTACCTCATGCAAAACTGTGTGGAATAGACCGACCCGCTTGGCTACGACGCCTACATGCGTTAGACTGATCGCACGGTCTCAACTAGCCAACACACCGGTGTTCCAAAATTAGAGTCCCAGCCTCACTCATTGCAATGGTTATAACTGCAAGAGCTCTCGTTCATTTTCGACTTTCTAATATAAGAAATAGACTTTCCATTGAATTTCTTCACGGTCCAGTATTCTCGTCTAATTCTCCATTCTTCTGCACGCCTTTAGTTCATTTCTGATACATCCCGGGGCCTTTACCAAACCAATGGATGTTTCATCGACGGTCGCTTCATGGCTTTCTTTTGCTGCAACGGTCGTGGGCCTTGGTTCTATCGCCACCCAATTCAGCGCAATCATCGATCAGGCAGATCCGTTCCATGCCTTGAGAGACGCCCAGCATCTAGGCAGCTGGTGGCGTCGACAATCCCACGTCTCCTGGTATAGTCTTGTCAAACCGCCCCCTATTGGGCCTGTTATCAGTGCGAATCTACCAAATGGGCTCTGTGGCCAGAAAAACGTGTGCCTCAGTCGCCTGCCACTAGTACACCCAACTGGACAGGCAGCATGGTCAATTTTACTTGCTGTCATCCATCCACCTTCTCGTGTCGATCATCATCAAACCGTATGGTCGAAGGGTCTTTCGACTGACCACATCGTGGCTGTGGAACATATATTGACGGTTTCTGACGGGATTTTTGATGTCCTCCCTAGTGATAGCTGGGCCGAAATCCCTCTTCGCCCTCTTACGAGGCATAAGATGACCACCTGCACTTTGATTACGCGTGGAACCCTGATGGCGCTCCTCTGTCTTACAAATGCGCGACCGGTTTTCCACTATAGTAGTGCTTCGGGACATCGAGCTGCCTACGCGGCATACTGCGGACAATGGAGAGTGGAATGGCCTATTGGAGACCTTGCACGCGTTTATTTCTGTGCGCATGATTCTCATACCATGTCCAAGGACATGTACCCGACAATGTTTGAGCAAAGAGTCGACAAGTGCCTACAGATGTTGGCTGGGGTGGTCGATTCGCCAACATCAACTGCCTTCAAGGTTGCATTTCCAGGGCGCAAACAATCTGGCAAATGGATACTTGAATATGCTGTCAAAGGATTCGGCGGCGCGCATAGTGGGCGACATTTCTACAACATGATTGGCGGCAATGTAAACGAAGTCGACTACTTGCTTATGAAAACCACGGAGTCAGAAAGGGAATTGTCGGAAAATATTGCACTCTACCTGCCTAGCACGGAAGGCGACGTTCGTGGTGTGACTCTGTACGTTCCAAAAAAAGAAGCAGCTGTCCTCAGCGAGGCCTTGGATAAGCTTCCGTGGGCCTTTATATCATGGTCTATTCATCGAGGACTCCGCGATATCCTCATTGCTTTTTCGAAGGAAAGGATGGACCTTTATCGCAGCCACTTAGCAGACACACTTCGCTTCGCAGTGGCAAAATGGCCAGAAAGACTGGATGCCAGAGGCTGGAATCCACGTTTTGTCAGGGATGACATGGCAGACATAGCTGCTAGCGCAGTCTTGGCAGGACAGGGGAATTCGGGAGATGCTGTCAGAGTTGTGACTGAAATAGCAGCAATTATGTGGGACGGCAACATGTACCGCCTTGACGAGACGGATTTTTGGAGGTGTGCGAGCCCCGAGCCTCGCTCTTCAATACTAAGCCCCCAGACAGTTGTTGCTCTTGTCAAATGTTTCGTGTTAGAGTGGAGCATGGACTTGGACTACCAGATGTATCACGACTTGCCTATAGAGATGTACCTTGGATGAGAATTTGATTTTTCTTCCCGCTGGGAATTGCGCACTTCGAACCAGGAAGGAAGGAGGAAGGGAAAAGAAAAAGGGATTGTGCATATGAAAAATGGAAGGACGTAGATTTTGACTTCTTTCTCGGCACGCCGCAACAAGCAAACGAGACCGGTCTCGTCGAAAGTTGGACGCCGCGCTGTACAGCATCCGCGTATGGGAACACCGATAACTCGGCGTGCCGTGACCTCGTTTCATGCGTGACAGGGCCGATTTGGGTGCGGAAATCTGGTTACTCGGGTGTGGATTCGTCTCTCGTTGACTCATTGCCAGTACGTACTTAGCAAAGCCAGTCCTTAGGGCATTTCTGGCGGGCCTAATGAGTCAGTCTCGTCTAATTCAAAGCATGTTAGCATGTTAGTGAAACATATAAATTGCTCGTTTCGACGGCGATATGTGCTGAAGCTGAAGGTGCGCCGTTATACTGCTGAGCTATTGAAGTTCAGTACCGCTCTTCGCCGAATGGTTGCTAATATCCGCGCTGGAACGCCGGATGAGGTATCATGGATGATCTGGGAGATCCAAAATTTGCCAACAGAACAAGACGCAGTCAATCATCTTGTTCACCAGTGCTCAAATGAATAAGTTGAGGATTCCCTGCAAGAAGACACTCGAATCAAAGCCAGGACGTGTTTGAACTCCCCAGCCTTTGACATTGATGAAGGTGTCTCTACCACGGGGCAATTAAGTGAGCAAAGGCCGAGAGCGTCGACAGTTATTTTCCCGATAGTCTTGGTTGCTAATACTGGGAG
The DNA here is from genome assembly GCA_037042055.1 of Penicillium sp. S103-07. Lineage (NCBI taxonomy): Eukaryota > Fungi > Ascomycota > Eurotiomycetes > Eurotiales > Aspergillaceae > Penicillium > Penicillium sp. S103-07. The sequence continues at coordinate 12,317 of JAXQJQ010000043.1, forward strand.
CTCTTCATTCGGGGTATGCTCTGCATTCATCGAGCCCTTTGATTTTGTCCGAAACTATCGATTCAGAGGACCAAGTCAGCAGAGTGAGAGCTAAGCTGGATGATTTGCTTTCGATGGTGCGGAATTTTGTTTGGAGACGCAGACGGACAACCAATTCTGTCAGATTTCCATTGATATATATTTTTGCTTACTGGTATCAATTCGACCAATCTTGCATCTTCTGCAGTTCCGACTCCGGGCACTCAGCCTGCTCAGGTGTCAGAAGATCCACGAATACGGAATGTCAAAGAGTCACATCAATGGAATGTGCGTCTCGCCTTCCCTCTGTGGTATTACATTCTTGAATTCCGAGGTACTACCACCTGACTGGAATTTAAAACCCATGCCAGTTTCGGGAGCTCCCACGAGTTATGGTGAAAGCATGTCATGCTAAATCGGAAATATGATGCAAAGACCGTTCTGAATGCGGACTATCGTTGCTAGTATGCTTCCATAGAAATGTTGAGTTGACCTGGAGGTACGCCTATATAAAGTTGAGGTAAATTTCGGTCTGTTAAAGGCTATCATTAAGCTACAAAATGGTGCAAAGCGATCCAGATGAGAGGCTAATATACTTGGCCTGCCAGCATATATTTCGTGGCACTAACTCTCAAGTGAGAAAATTGAAGGCAGTTAAAGGGTTAATCAAACAAAACAAGCTTGCCCTCGCCGATATTCTACGAGAATATGATATTGATCGCACTAGCAGCGTTGCCAAGAAGCTTCTAAAGAGCCAGGTCTTCGACTCGACCTTGAAGGCCAAGATTCGATTTCCGGAATTATTCGATGTGTCGCTTACGCAGAGTGCTGTGAGGGAAGCTTCAGAGGCAGAGGCAGCGAGAGACGAAGCCAACACTGTGAGGGAGATATCTGACAGGGAGGCTACGAAAGACACAGTAATCATTTCTCACACTGAACTCCAAGGTGAACGGTCACCCAGTCATGATCAGTTCATTTCCGCAGCCAGTTCAGAGCAGGATACAGGTACCGCTGTGGCCGTTCGATCGCTGTATCCGGTTTACATTCAGTATCGGTGTCAGCATCTGGTCTTAACGACTATACAAGAACTGCTTGAAGAGAGTTGCTTCGAGTTTGCTCAGAAACATTTTCCTCAACTCTTGGCAAAGAACGGATGGGACTGTCCTGCGGCGGTTGAACTTACCGAATGGACCAAGATACTCTCTCGCCACTCTGGCCCCCTGATCAAAGCTCTGAAACCATGTCTTAATGAGTTTATTGGCCTACTTCGAGAACTCCGACATTCGGTTGTGCACCGGCTTCGAAAAACTGCAGCTGGTGTCGAACGACTTGCTGAGAATGCACAGCTTTTTTTGGAAGCCTTGGAAGATTCGACTCGATCAGCAAAGGTCGAGAGTCTTCGCAGGGAGCTACGATCCGCGATTGAAGAACTTAAGCGCAACAAAGATCTCTTTGAACGAAGATTTCTTGCGCAACTCAAGGAGATACAAAAGAAGCGCAGTGAATTGGATCTTTGGGGAAAAAACGCGAAGGAAGCAATGGTTAGAGAGGACTTGCAATGTTCGAGGGATATTAGTGAAGGTCTGGAAATCATTGTTCGGCGAGACAAATCAAAAGATCCATTGGAAGAAAAGGATGAGAGAACGTTGCCCGATGTGTATTCAGATTCGTTGGATTCGGAAGAAGAATTTCTGGATGCTGTTTTTTTAACCCCGGAGTCTTAAGGACTGATTCGAGAATTGTGTATGTACTTTCCACGCCTTTGGTATTCATCCGTTTTCATTGTAATTGTCCTGGGCGCAATTCAATTGATACTGCGACAGCAAAAATCATCTATTCTATCTCTCTCCTATCGCATCTTTCAGGACCATCTTTACTGATCGAGCGACTTTTGCGTTTAACACAATTCGTACGCGGCTCTTCGATTGAGTGCGTATCATAGAAATGATGTCGCAGATGAGATATATTTGCATACGTTCTGTCCTCACAGCAAGGGTGCGGACAGGAAATCTCCGTCGAAGATTGCAATAAATCCAAGTGAGTATCAATATGATTAAGAAGGGTCGCTTTACTCAACCACTGTTGGAATCTTTCATCTGCTTTTTGGCTTGTATCGGCCAAACAGAAGGGGCAAAAGCCAGGCGCAACAAGGGTATATCTGAATCTCAGAATACCGCATCGTGGCTTAAGATCACACAAGTGGGAATAACAGTGCTGGACCCAAGCTTGTTCATCCTGAAATATCTTAGCACAAAGATAGCAGAACTGAACATATTGACGCTTAACCCTGCGATGGGCGCGCTTGTTATTTTTATAGCACTGTTGGTAGGGTGCGCCACCAAAAGCTTTTCTTTGGCACTGTAGGATATGCTTCGCTCTTCCTTGCAATGGTATTCTATTCTTGTTGTTAGCTTCAATTTCAAAGTCGGACCCAAGAAACTAACTCATATATAGATTTAGAGCATATTGGGCAACGACCCTCTGTAGGAGACATTCCAGGGTAGTAAACAGTTCGTTCCGTGGATGTACAAAGCGTGATCATGTCCTCTAGACACCGTCGTCCGATCTGGCTATCCAAAGTTTCCTTCTTGAACAGGTGCTCTCGAAGGCGGGCACGCTCTGGTAAATACTTTTTGTAGATATCAAAGAGAATGGTTGTGTCACGCTCAAGGAAGTCATTTCCGGAGACGTATTCGTCATAGGATGCTTCCCACCAGCTTTCAATGAAGTCTGACTTCCATGCTCGCAACCGTTTCGCCTTTCGGTTATAGAGTTGAGATCTTTCGCGCTCAAGTTCCTTGTGAGCTTTAGGGTTACCGGCAATCTTAAGAGTCAGAACACTGATTCTTTTATTTATTGCGATAACATCATCTTCCGCTTCGAATTGCGCGATAGCGGCTGCATTCATCTTTTGGGGGACGTTCACATCTCTATGGTGCGCCATGCTCTGTTCCATATTTCGGCATTCGTAGTCAGGCTCCAAATCGTAGTATGTCGCTTGAATATCCAAGGCTTTGAGAGAGGACTGGTATTTAAGGTAGGTGTCATGATTCTGATGATCGAGCGCCTGCCCACGTGTCGCTTCAGATGCCTTGGCTGTTAAAGAATTAGTATAAGAAAAACTTTATCTGTCGAAGAACTTACGGTCAATTTTATTAGCAACACCTCCTCGAATCCCATGGACCCGTAGTTTGTTTCGGAAGCAGGCCCTTTGGGCCAAGCTCGTGAAGTTATGGTGTAGCGAACTGAAAGTCAACCCTCTGCTCGCATGAGGCCCGTCTAGAGTAACCATCCTATAGAATGGAAGATTTTTAGCATCTTCATTCCACTGTAGAGTCCACGATTCTCTTCCTTTGGGTGGCCTCGCAGCAAGAACTTCCTCCGCGGTAGCATAGCCTTTAAAGGCACCGTCGGCTACGCCGTGAACAATGACCCAGAAAACAAAACTCATACCAAGAATCGGATGCTCATTGAACCAATTTTTGGGCCTATATGCTTATTCATTAGAATAGAGTTTAGTAAGAAAGGACCATCTGCAAAACTTACGAAGTTTTATCGTCACGATACCGAAATCCTTTTAAAAATTCAGGGTCAATGGTCACCCAACGTTTCACGCCATCATCACTCCATTTTATCTGGAATTTAATATGCTTGAGAAAATCTGTTAGCTCGATAAAATCTGAAAGTAGATCGAAAAACGAACCCTATAATATAGACATTCATTACTATCGCGATAAGCACTTGATTCGACGACCGCACCTGCCCTGGCTCCTGAACTAGCAAAAAGTGAAAGGGAGCTCCCAGTCTGTACTCTTGCCCTCTCATGCTTGTAGTCATGGTTATCTTCCACGAAAAGGTGGCCTTGGAGGATATCCATATCTTTTGCAGTTACCATAAATCGCTCTCTTGGTTTTGTAGGCATCCCGTACTTTGGCGTTAACTCATTCCTAATATACTAGAGAGGCATATTGGTTAGATATTAGAAAACATAACCATAGTAATCACAGTCTCTTACGTTTAGGACATCTTTCTTGACTGCGGATGGGAGAGATCGTGACGTCTCTCGCTCCCACCTTGAAATAAAATTGATTAGGTTGTCACAAGCTGAGTTCTGGGAAGGCACATTCTTTCTTGTCGCAATATAGTCTTCCGCGAATAGTTTCAGAAGTTGTGGTGTGGGATTAGGTTCGTTCTTAGAAAAATTGGCATCCTTTGCTTCGTTGCGGGATAATCTCCATCTGCTATAGATTAGTCATGTTTTTCTAGGATGAAAAACCAACAACAAACAAAAAAAAAAAAAAAGGAGGGAGGGGGGTCGCGCGAGGGATAAAGAGAGAAACGCGACTCACAAGGCCCAGTTAAAAGCTGCCTTGTCGTATTTCTCAAGTGTAGCGGGTGCAAGATTCTTGTGGCAGACGATATTCTCTTCTTGTTCCCGCCCCTCCTGGTACTCGCGAGTGAACCCACGGGATGCGGCGCGTGCGATACGCTCCTCAAGGGCTTTCTGGATGGCTTGTTCGGTAAACATCATTTTTGTAGAATTTGAACAAAGCGAAGAAAGCGCCTTTGCACCGGAATTTATTCTTTTCTGAGGTGCAGAGTGGGTGGGCCTCTCTCACCCTAAGGTGAGAATTCTCGCCGTTCTCACCCCGTTCTCACCCCGTTCTCACCCCGTTCTCACCCCGTTCTCACCTCTCTCACTCCAGTCTCCAGACATCTCACCCATATCACCCACACTCACCCTAGGGCAACTTGCATCGCTGTTTTAGAATCTAGGGGCTTTTTGAGAATTAGCCATGCAGATTATGTGGCTTAAGTACGGCTGAGCGGACGGGAAGCCCTGTTCTCCACACCCTATGGTCGTATGTACTGACTTTGACACGATAATAAAATATATTCTGCTTCACGAGACAATAGACAAAATGAAATCCGTGTGGAAAGCATCTCCGGTCATCGTGTCATTGACCCCTTCAGCTGAAGTGTGGTACATTATCTTTCGAATGTGAAGTCAATCCGAAACGCGCCGCTGTTGGTGTCGGTATATAGCCTCCCGAAGATTGACCTGCATTCAGAAGATGGCGGAAGATGACTTGCAAAGAAATATACTTCAGTTGTCGTCTGTCATACCAATATGTGAAGTCATAGGAGTATGAAATAATGAAGAGCCTTGTTTTCCTGAAAACATTGTCCTTCTATCCTTTCTTGGCCCAATAGAAGATAAAGATCTATTAAAAGAACTCCTCATGGCCCTGGAAAGGCCAGCCCCGCTTGATTTTCTCAACTTCGTCTGCATTACCACCTTCAGAAAACTCCGTTCTAAGGGACTCGTTTCGTTCAACCGCATAATCGTACTGCTCAGTCAAGGCCCGCCCTTCTTCCGAAACCCCCCCTAGTTCATCATGCGGGTGGTTCACGAGCATGTTCAAGCTATACGAAATTGGCTCGCTCTCAAATAGTTTCGGGTAGCCAGCAACCAGCAAGGGTCATGCAGGGCGTTCACTGATCTAGAGCTTGTGCCTGACACTATACCAGTACAGAGTTAGCAAAAAGGGTCAAAGACAGAAGAGCGTAGAGAAAGACTCACCATCTGAAAATAAACACCTCTTTTTCGCAACAGCTCATGGTGATTGCCACGCTCTACGATTCTAGATCCTTTGCCAACCTCACCCTCGCTGAAGACGAAGATTACATCTGCCTTCTGGATTGTCGCTAGTCGATGTGCCACTGCAACGATTGTCATGATCCGCTTTTCTGCCAATCGTTCCATCGCAGTTTGGACCATCTTCTCTGATTGAGAATCTAGACTGGATGTTGCCTCGTCGAGGAGCAACAGGCGAGGGTTACGCAGAAGTGCTCGTGCTATACACAGCCGTTGCTTTTGACCTCCACTCAACGACGTTTGTGCGCTGATACCGAGTTCCGTCCCATATCCATCTGGTAGCGACAGGATGAAGTCGTGAACTTCAGCGTGCTGGCAGGCTTGGATGATCTGGGATTCGGGGACGTCCTCGGATTCCAGACCAAGGAGGAGATTTTCGCGGATCGTCCCATCAAAAACCTTGGGCTCTTGAGCAACAAGGGACAGTGCCTTTCGATACGAGGATACCTCAAGCTCGGTAATATCATCCTCACCGAAAAGGATAGATCCTTGAACTGGCGTATAGAACCGCTCAAGGAGAGAGATCACGGTTGTCTTGCCACAGCCTGAGGGGCCGACAAAGGCGACGAACTGGCCGCTATCGATTGTGAAGCTAAGGTTTCGGAAGGTGGGAGCGTCACGAGAGGGATAGTTGAACGTAACGTCATGGAACGTAATCTTTGGTTCAGTGCTTGACTCCAGATGTGCCTTTGGTTGCTGTTCATCTGATGCTGGTGGTTTGCGGAGGCCTAGGATACGGTTTGCAGACGCCATGGCCTGAGCCATGTTTGGAGCAAAGCTGAAGAATTGCCCTGCAGCCTGACCACCCTGGATTATGGCGACATAGACCACGAAGAATGCGACTGGATCAATTTCATGTGTAGCGAGGAGCTGTCCGCCGTACCTGAAACCGAAGAGTTAAATTACTGACGAACAGGGCATGCATATACTCACGTACCACAAAGTCAATGACATGGAGCATAGCTCAATACTATCTGACAAAGCAAACACAAGTGTTGCATACCATGCCTTGCGGATGGCCTTTTGTTTCTGCTCCCTCAACATTCTAGCATACTTGTCAATGATGGTATCCTCCAGTGTCAGTGCTGCCACGGTTCGGAATGCCCCAACGGCTTCTGTAGCAAACTGGGAGCTCCCAGCATAGACTTCGGCATTCATGGCCTCGAATTGAAGTTCATATCTGATCCGCATAAACGCAGCTAGAAAAATAACTGGCATGGCGGCAAAAAAGGCAACCAGTGCAAGTTTCCAGCCAAATGAGAATGCAATGGACACACTGCCTATGACATTGAATATCGATATCAAAGGAAAGGCGCCATTCATACCGAGTAGCTCCTGAAGTTGTTTTGGGTCAGTAGCAAGATGAGATATTAGGCTGCCAGGTGTATTTTCTTCCTGATCGTAAAAGGCGATGGGATGGTCAAGGATATTATGGAAATATTCTGTTCGATATGTGGCAGCGACGTCCTAAATTCAAAAACAGACATCAATCTCTTGTCTTTAAAAAGAAGACTATACCGAGCAAAAGAAGACTTACGGCCGAAAGATATGTCGTCGTGGATGCCAAGACAAAGTAACAACAAAGCATTGCCAGGGCAAGAACGACGAACATTAAGGCCCAGAAGTTGGCGGCATTAATTAGTTGTTGGCCGGTAAATTGGAAAGCCTGGACTAGTTTTGCAAATAGCCAGCTTTGAATGGCATAGGCACCTGATGAATTAGCAATTTTCCGCATTGACTACTGAAGACGTATACTTACAGCCAGCTCCCATTGCAGCGACGACAATCAAGGTATATGCCAACCAGTGTCCTCGTTGTTCATAAACAACGCGACCGAGAGATCCAACGACGCTAGCGTTTTTGCCTTTCTTTGCGCTGACGCTTTCTCGTTCCTCATCAGGTGCCACGGTATTTTCTACCTTGGTAGTCTGCTTTTCCACAAGATCAGCCTTGTCGTCCAGGTCATTACCAGTATCTGACAAGTGTTGAAGCTGTTGAGCATTCACAAGACCCCGATATAGGCCATCCTCCATCGCCACTAGTTCATCATGAGATCCTTCCTCAATACATCTTCCTTCTCTCATGACGATGATATGATCTGCATGACGGATGGTGGACAGTCGATGGGCGATAACTATCGTTGTTCGGTTGCTTGACACGCGGTTCAGAGCAGCTTGTACAACTTTCTCCCCGTGGACATCAATTGCGCTTGTGGCTTCATCTAGTATGAGAATCGAGGGTTGCTTCACGATACTTCGAGCGATAGCCAAACGTTGCCGCTGGCCACCGCTGAGCTTAATACCCATTTCCCCAACAAGCGTTGAATAGCCCTGAGGAAGCTTCTGGATGAACTCATCCGCAAATGCCTCCTGACATGCAGACTTGATGAGCTCTTCCTTAGCTGCTTCAGACTCATTCTCCCACTTTGACCCGACAAGTCCGAATGCGACATTGTTGAAAATGGTGTCGTTGAAGAGGAATGGCTCTTGCTGAACCAGTCCGATTTGGGCTCTCCACCACTTCAGATCAAGGCGGTTGATATTTTCTCCGTCAACCAAGATCACCCCGGTGGGGAGACCCTGGTTTTCATTGGCGTCTGTACTCTCAGGTTCATTCTGCAACTGGTACCATCTCTCAATCAGACCAACAATGGTACTTTTGCCTGATCCAGATGGTCCAACTAAGGCCGTTGTTTTCCCCTTGCGAAACACTGCATTGAACCCCTTCAAGACATTCACGCCACGCCGAGTGGGATATGAAAACTTCACATCTTGAAAAGAGATATCCGCTTGACTAGATATATCAGGGGCTCGGAGGCCCGAGATCGTCTGACGCTCCGAGTCTATGACTTCAAAAAAAGATGCGGAAGCGCTGGCCGCCTTGGAGATGATCATCATTGGCGATGCGACGGACTGTAGACCACCTACAACAACCAGGATAGAGAAGAAAACACTGTCAATCAGGTCAGTAAAGTTGGCAGATACGTCCTAGTGGAAAGGCGTAGCGCACATCACCACGGTATTGATATCCTTAACGTGCCCTTCACGATATAACTTCAACCCAAACCAGAATGCTAGTGCAAAGCTCGAATACATTGCAAAGAACAGCACGCCAAGATGGATTCCAGTCACTACTGAGAGTCGACTTGCATGCCGACGTGCCTCTTCTATCCAGGATCGGTACTTTTTTGACAATGGGGCTTGCGCACCTAAGGAGAACACCGTTCGGATCGAACTAAAGACCTCTGCTGCAATTGATGTGTGCTTTGCGTCGGCCTTGTCTACGCTCTGCTGTCCTTTTATCAAGAAAGGCACGGTGAAGCAGAACGCAAAGGCAATGAACAGAATGGTTGAGCTGATGACGAGGGTAAGAGCCCAAGAGTAGCGAAAGGCGACCACATATGCCGCTACGAATAGGGCGAGCGCTTGGAATAGTGAGGCTAACTTGTCAGATACACTCTGTTGAATGGTATTTGAAAGTCCGGTGATAGTGTTCGCAACAGTGCCGATAGAGATGACATCGAGACGACTGACAGGTTGATGGAAGAGAGACCGCATATACTCCAGGCGCATTGTGGATGAGATTCGTAGACCAATTATGCGAAAGGCGAACTTAAGGCTGGGTGAGAACCGAACCGTCATGTCATATGCAGGGGACGCAGATCTTGCTTACCGTGGAAATATAAGTCAACACAAATTTCCCAATGAATAGATACACGATGTACAAACTTATTCGTGTCAGCATCATACAGCTAACTATAAGCACCTTTGAAAACTGACCTGTTCTTGTTCACCGTCTTCTTGAACGCGTCCTCTGTTGTGGTTGAGCCGGGAATGAAGTAGCCATTAAAGCTGCCAACCAGATTTCCAAAGACAATATTCATCAATGGGAGCGCCTAGTCAAGAGGTCAATCATTCTCCTAAGAACATAAGAAGACAGCTACATACAACACCGGAGCCCATGGCACATAATAGTGCCAGTAACATAGGGACAATGCCCCCATTCTTCATTCCGTAGGAGAGAACCCGCTTTGAATAAAGGACACGGATTAGAACTCGCTGTCGTCGGAGAAATTAGGTGGGGTATCACATACCACATAACTCCCACGGGATGCTGCTTGACCAGGCTGCTCATCGTCTGTCTTCTCATCTTTCACTTCAATTCGATTCTCATCAAGTGTTGGCCGATCTGCGCCCCTAAGCTCTGGTGCAGGGAAATCATGAGAGGCGCTCATCGTACCGACAAAACGAACACCGTCTTGCCTCTTTAAGAATGATGGTTAACAGGACCCCTTATAAATTAGTTAGGAAAAGGAGAGCCCCCGCAATAGCAAGCACGGTCCTCTGTGTGGACTGCTGCCTGACTGCTGCCTGCAGAGTTTATGAGCACGAAAGGACTAACAGAACTACATAATTATCGCGATAACTGAGATGATCTGGTCACAGCGACGCGCGTGAAAATACGAAAAAGTCCCCCAAACCCGGTTAATACAGATTGAACTCGGTTGCGTAGATATAGCCAGGGGTATAGGGCCCATAAGTTAAATCACATTCCGCGCGTACGTACAGATACCCTAGTTAGGTACAGTAGCTTTACGTTATGGAAGCATGGATGGAGCTTCATCATACATAAAGGACGAGCAAAGGGTCCAAAATACTGAGTCAGGGAATTTTATCTCGGTCGCCACGGTCGCCGGGGATCGCCCCGCCTCATGGGCCGGTAAAGATTAGTTTCAATTCGTAAGAGCCGATACGAAGTTATGACCCAAACGGGCTTAGAGGATCAACGCGGCGGTCGCGCGACGACGGAAGATGAGAATTATCCCCATGCGTGCTATGGACACTGTGAAGTTTATGCGTAGCTTGAATACATACGGAGCAATGACCAAGACGAAGGGCTTGATGAAATCGAGTAAATTTGTTCTATAGTTGTTCATGCAGGAGTTGAAGAAGGGGGTGTACACATTGGTATTCAAAGGCAAAGGAAGATGTTGGGATTGGAAAGAATCAACTCCCGTATAATGGAATGGAAAGATACAGGAACCCCTCTGCGGCAATGCGTATTTTCAAAAATCCATCAGGGTAAAGATGAGAGGAGCAAAGAGATTGGGAGAAAAAAAATAGAGACCAGCCGTCGATTACATGAAGTCATCATCACCAAGACCGTCGTCGTTATCGTAGTTGTTGTTGTCGATCTGGTTGTCCCGGTTGGCATTGAGGGAAATCTTGGTCTTAGCAGCCTTGGTCTTCTTGTTGCCCTTGTCAGCCGCACGCTCCTCGCGCATCTTCTCGTTGCTAGCGGTGGTGAGAGCGCTAGCAATCTTCTTGATCTCGGAGCTGGGGAGCTCCTTGACAAGCCTGCGGGTGAAGTCCTGAGCCCAAAGGGCGTACTGGGGCTTCTTCGACTGCGGAGTAAGGAGGGGAATGAGAACGTCGCTCAGCCGGGTGAACTGGTCCTTGGTGGTGGGTTTGAACAGGGGCATAGCAGACAGGTCGATAGAGTTGGTGGGGTCTTTGCTGTCGGTAACGACGATAGCCTTGGGAGCACCGCGGTTGCGGTTCAGGTCGATGTCGCCGATCAGATCGGAGGCGTGCTGCAAGTCGGCCTCCTGCTCGGTGCGGCGCAGGCGATCACGGCGCTCGGCCTCGGTCTCGTCGGCGTCGTAGTTGTCGCTGTCCTCGGCCTCCCGCCTCCGCTGCTCACGGTGCTCTTCTATCCGCTGCGCCTTGGACTTCTTATTCGCGGCCGCGGCAGCCTTGGCCTTGGCCTCGGCCTCGGCGGCCTTCTTCGCCTTCTCGCGCTCTACCTCCGAGTCCTCGGCTGCATCCCACGAATCAAGGACCTATTGTTGGCGAAAAAAGTGTATTAGCGGATGTCGAACAGTCGTGCGCATTCATTCATGCGCCATGTATAATGGAGGGGAAAAGGGAGGGACCTTACGTCGTCTTCTTCTTCATCGTCGAACCGGCGGCGAGGGGCAACGGGGGGAGGCGAAACACTCTCGTCCTCCTCTTCATCTAGTAGTGTAAATATTAAATTAGTCACAGGATCAAACTAAAAAGACGCCATATGATATGCCCGACGTTGCGTCAAACTGGAACCAATCGTCGCAAAATCTAGAGGCGTATCTCAAAATGCAGCGAGGATAAGAAACTTACCCCACTTCGAAGGCGGCATATTGGGTAAATAAGAGACTTTTTTTAAGGTAAAAGAAGGTAACGAAAGAGTGCGCTGTCGGCAAGACCGAAAAACAGAGAAAACGAGGACGAGCCCGCGATAGGAACCTACTCCAACAAAGAATGGAGGGGGAGGGCAAATTTTATGTGGGACACTTATCGCAGGTGGGGTGTGCACGTGATCTCGGATTTTTGGTTCCCGACCAGATTTCACGTTATACTTCAAGGTCCTGACTAGGTTTGTACTTTATTTACTGGGATCGTTTTTGAATATGTCTTTCATTTAGAAGATCTTAATTAAATTCATAATCATAATAGATGACTGTTTCCCAGGAGTAACATGTCATCCTTTTTGTTTCTTTTTGTTCCTCAGCCTCGAAGACGCATTTACAGGTTGACCGAGTTGCGGAAGTCCTTGCCGGCGTAGATGGCGTTCTCACCGAGCTCCTCCTCAATACGGAGAATCTGGTTGAGCTTGGCAAGACGCTCGGAACGGGCAGGGGCACCGGTCTTGATCTGACCGGAGCGGAGACCGACGGCAATGTCGGCAATGGTGACATCCTCGGTCTCACCGGAGCGGTGAGAGACCATGACACCCCAGTTGTCGGCGTAGGAGTCCTTGGCAGCCTGGATGGACTCGGTGAGAGTACCGATCTGGTTGACCTTGAGGAGGAGGGCGTTGCAAGACTTGAGCTCGATGGCCTTCTTGATGCGCAGGGGGTTGGTGACAGTCAGGTCATCACCGACAATCTGGAAGTCGGAAGTCTTGTAGAAGTAGCTCCAAGCCTCCCAGTCATCCTCGGCGAAGGGGTCCTCGATGGAGACAATGGGGTACTTCTGAGCCAGGGACTTGTACATGTCGGCCAGCTGCTCGTAGGTGATCCACTTGGTGGGGTCGCTGTCGGGGTTCTTGAAGTCAAGGTCGTACTTCTTGACATCGGTCTTGTAGAACTCGCTGGAGGCAACGTCCATGGCGATGGCAATCTTACCAGTGTAGCCGGCCTGCTCGATGGCCTCGGTGATCAGGTCCAGAGCCTCCTCGGCGGTCTGAATATCGGGAGCAACACCACCCTCGTCACCGACGTTGCCGGCGGACTGGCCGTACTTCTTCTTGGCAAGAGCCTTGAGCTTCTGGTAGACCTCAGCGCCCTGGCGGAGGGCCTCGGAGAAGGAGGGAGCAGTGCTGTGGAGAGCCGTTAGGAAGGGCGATTCAAAGCACACTCCAATCTCGTGAGAACTTACTTGGGGACAATCATGAACTCCTGGAAAGCCAGACGGCCACCGGCGTGGGAGCCACCGTTCAGGACGTTCTGGAAGGGAACGGGCAGGACGTAGGGCTTCTTGGTGCCGGCGAGGTCGGAGACGTGGACGTAGAGTGGGACACCCTTCTCGGCAGCGGCGGCCTTGGCCACAGCCAGGGAGACACCGAGGATGGCGTTGGCACCAAGGTTGGCCTTGTTGGCGGTGCCATCGAGCTTGTTGAGGAACTCGTCGACCTTAGCCTGGTCCTTGACATCAATGCCCTCCTTGATGAGAGCGGGGCCAATGGTCTCGTTGACGTTCTTCACGGCCTTGAGGACACCTGTCGCAGTGACAACAATCAGTTTCAAGCTGTTTCAAATTGGACCGAGTTCGATTTTCACTCACCCTTGCCGCCCCAGTGGGTCTTGTCACCATCACGGAGCTCAACGGCCTCGTGCTGGCCTGGATTATAACTGTCAGCGATCATTGACTCTCGATAACTGGGGGAAATGAATTGAAGGGTACATACCGGTGGAAGCACCAGAGGGGACAATGGCGCGGTGCAGACCGGTCTCGGTGACAATGTCCACCTCAACGGTGGGGTTGCCGCGAGAGTCGTACACGGAACGAGCGTGAACCTTGGAGATAGGCATGTTGGAACTGGATAGGCTGATGGGGGAGAAGATCAGTCAGTTTGCAAGAAGAAAAAGGAGAAAAATAAGAGGAGGACGGGGTTTAAGGCAGTGCCAGTAAGATCACTGACTAACGGCGGGGGAGGTCCAGGGAGGTTCACCGATGACCCAAAAAGACCGGCCGAACGGCGAGGGAGGATTGGGGGAGTCTGATTTGCCTGAGCTCGACGGTTGGGGCAATTTGCCACGGCAATTGAGATCACCGAAGCTCTGGTTGGATGAAAGTGTCCTTGACCTCTTGAGTCTCGAGACAAGAAGGGGAGGGGAGGAGGGGCAGAGATGGGATGGCGGGGTATGATGTATGCGCTTCAACTCACCTTGTGGATTTAGGGGGGAAAGTAAACAACTAGAAAGTAACAGGAGCTAGCTACACGGAAATGCCCGATTCTTAAATATTCAGCACCTGTCATTGAACCCCGGGAAAGAGCAGAAGCTGGCTCCGATTCTTTCCAAGTGGTGGGGCTCCACGGTCATCTCCAGCGCCTGCTGGTTGATCCGACCGTCTGCGGCGGGCTTCACCCGCGAGATCTCCCGTCCCTCGGGAGAACCTTGCTGGGCTATGATGTTATCGTCTTACCCGTGAGCCCGAATGGCACAATCGGTCCTGTCTCTACCCCTTCATGGGCATCTATATAGCTGTACAGCGAAGCTACTGACTCTACTCCGTAGACTCAAGGGGAAAAGTCTTCACTCGATGCGCTCCAATCAAACAGTAAAGCCGATGGAAGCGAACCAGTGGTCGACTGCGCATCCTACGTCGTATCCTGGCTGCATCGGTCTTCGTGGATGACGAAGCGACCGAGCTTTCGTACCGAGAATGGATTGCCCGGACACCCGCCGGGTGTGGAAGCCGTCCAGGAACATCACCAACCTTCCCATCCTTCGTGCATTCTCGGCTACATGCGACCCGACAGAAATTCTATGTGAAGAGGTCCTGAAAAAGAACATTAATCATTTGAGAAAAATTAATCGGTTTCTCATCTGAGTTCCAAGATACATGATCTATACAGTAACCACCCACGCACCCAGCCATGTGGTCGTCTGAGACATATGTATTTAGAAAAAGCAGGCTTCTAGTTGTTTCCCGCAGACATGAGACCGTAATAACTCTGCTTCTCTATTTAGTTGGAACATCAATGGCGAGGATGCTCTGGTGCCTCAGGCTTGTAATTGACCGCCCGCTTGTCCGCTGTTTAATCACGTGATTGACGACGCGCCGTCATGTGACCTCACTGGAAGCTCCTCGATGGGCGGCGCTAGAAGCTCCCCAGATTGCGCCGGTTGTCCCTTCTATCACCTTGCCCCATCTCACTATCCATCACTCGGAATATCGACTCGACTTGCTCTCCGATCAAACCCTCGTTTGGCATTCCTGATTTCCCTCTACTCGTTCCTGCGAATCTCGTTCGCCGTCCATCATGAACGGCGCCAGCGACCCCGAGCGGGAGCAGGCGCTCGAAGATTATAAAAAGAGCTTGCTCGAGCTTCGAGAATGGGAAGCCAAGTTGAAGACCCTCCGCATGGGTATCAAGGATCTGTCACGGGAGTTTGATGTCTCCGAAGAGAATATCAAGGCACTTCAAAGTGTTGGTCAGATCATCGGCGAGGTGTTGAAACAGCTGGATGAGGAACGATGTAAGTCCCCCACAACCATCCCGAGGACTTTGAGTGCAGGGAGTCAAAAGCTGATTCGTTACAGTCATCGTCAAGGCATCATCGGGACCGCGATACGTGGTCGGCTGCCGTTCCAAGGTCGACAAAGCCAAGATGAAGCAGGGCACACGTGTGGCCCTGGATATGACAACACTCACCATCATGCGCATGCTGCCTCGCGAAGTCGATCCCTTGGTTTACAACATGT
Organism: Penicillium sp. S103-07; assembly: GCA_037042055.1. Taxonomy (NCBI): domain Eukaryota; kingdom Fungi; phylum Ascomycota; class Eurotiomycetes; order Eurotiales; family Aspergillaceae; genus Penicillium; species Penicillium sp. S103-07. The sequence continues at coordinate 27,965 of JAXQJQ010000043.1, forward strand.
CTTTGGAGGATCCGGGCCAGATCAACTTTGCTGGTATCGGTGGTTTGAATGATCAGATCAGAGAACTCCGTGAGGTGATTGAGCTGCCATTGAAAAACCCGGAGCTCTTCCAACGTGTGGGAATCAAGCCACCGAAGGGTGTCCTGCTCTATGGTCCTCCGGGCACGGGTAAGACGCTGCTCGCCCGAGCGGTGGCTAGCTCATTGGAGACCAACTTCTTGAAGGGTATGTCCTTTATCCCTTCCTCAATAAACATGCATCCTCTAACACTTCCTGTTAACTAGTGGTTTCCTCCGCCATCGTCGACAAATACATCGGTGAATCCGCCCGACTAATCCGAGAGATGTTCGGCTACGCCAAGGAGCACGAGCCCTGCATCATCTTCATGGACGAGATTGACGCTATCGGTGGTCGACGATTCTCAGAGGGTACATCCGCAGACCGAGAAATTCAGCGAACGCTGATGGAGCTGCTGAACCAGCTGGATGGATTCGACTACCTGGGCAAGACCAAGATCATCATGGCCACCAACCGGCCCGACACCCTGGATCCTGCCCTGCTGCGTGCCGGTCGTCTGGACCGGAAGATTGAGATTCCTCTGCCTAACGAGGTCGGCCGCCTGGAGATTCTGAAGATTCACACGAGCACGGTACAAATCGATGGAGATATTGACTTTGAGAGTGTGGTCAAGATGAGTGACGGTCTCAACGGTGCTGATCTGCGCAACGTGGTGACTGAAGCGTAAGTTCTCACCCGGAATTGGATATTGTCCGTCAATCAGATCCGCTAACGTACAACAGTGGCCTGTTCGCTATCAAGGATTACCGCGATGCCGTCAACCAGGACGACTTCAACAAGGCCGTGCGAAAGGTGGCGGAAGCGAAGAAGCTGGAGGGTAAGCTAGAGTACCAGAAGCTGTAATTGTATCTACGTCTGTAGTGAAAGCGGACATTTCATGCTATTAGAGATTCGCATTACAGAATTCTATACATCATCTGTCGAGTGTCGAATCGTTGAGACTTTGTCAGGCGGGGCACCACCTTGCATCGTACAGCGGTGCCTTTAATCTACCTTTCGTAATTCAATCCCATATGAATCCATCGAGACTTCTACCGTAATTAGTCCTTAGAACCGTTTTAAGCTCATGGTGCACTCTATCAACATGTGACCTGGACGTGATTCGGCCACAGTTATCTGTTCTCCACTTCCCCAATCGCGGAGCTTCTCCCTGACCCTGACGCGCCCCCAGTTCCATTGCTGCTGTGTGAATCGCAGATTCCTTTCGGGATATTTTTTCGATACTTGAGAATTTTACGGAATTAGATCCTGTGCTTTTGGGTACGGATTTCGCCGAGTCGGGCAACCGAAGACAAATCGTCGTCTTGAGCATACAGTGACACGTTTCGAATTGGCCTTTTGCCTCCACGACCTCAGAGAGCTGATTACAACAGGCCATCTGGCACTACAGAGTATAGTATGCAATCCTGCAGACCTGCAAATAACCTAATGCCCCCCAAACGGTAGAACGTGCACTTTTGGCTGACTGCTGGATGCTTCTAGACCAGCAGCGAGAACCGCGAATTCGTCACCGCGATCCGGCTTCCAAGAGAAAGTTTTCAATAAGACAGACATACCGCTCTCGATTCTCGCTCCCATGCTCTTACACTAAGGACCTGTACTATCGGCATATTCTCGGAGGCGGAGCAAGCGGGGGATAAACAAGGATAACCATGTCATTTCAAGCACCGAACTCCGGTACCTCCTGGCGTCCTGCCCAGAACCAAAATGCCCGGAAAGGAGTTACTGGGCTCGGTCTCTCAGCACCATCGATGGGTGGCTTCTTCGACAACGACCGCACCCTCCCCATGTACAAAGACAAGCCTTACTTTACGCCACGGCGCACGGCACCACGACGATGGAGAAAACCGTTGGGTATTCTGGGTGTCTTTACCTTGTTGTTGCTCTGGTATTTCTATTATAGTCCAGGCCTACCCGCATGGAAAAGCGCAGAGTCGTCGGACAAAGGGGTTGAGCTCTGGCAATGGGCCCAGAGTTTACAAAATGCGCCCACAAAGGGACCCGCTGATTGGGATGCGCGCCGAGAGAAAGTCCGAGATGCTTTCATTGTCAGTTGGGATGGGTACGAGAAGGATGCATGGGGTAAGTCGGTATCCAAGGAGATATCTGGGAAGAAAGCTAACGATAGATCGCAACAGGCTACGACGAGTACCACCCTGTGTCTGGAGGGAACAGAAATATGGTGAAAGGAGGACTGGGTTGGATCATCGTCGACTCCCTGGACACTATGATTATTATGAACCTCACATCCCAAGTCCGACATGCGCGGCAGTGGATCTCGACTTCACTGCAGTATAACCAGGACCACGACGTGAGCACATTCGAGACCACTATTCGTATGCTAGGTGGTTTGCTCTCTGCGAACTATCTGTCCACCAAGTACCCTACTCTCGCTCCCCTCACAGATGATGATGTCGGTGCCGCTGGAGAGGATTTGTATATCGAAAAGGCCACTGATCTCGCAGATCGTTTGCTTGGAGCATTTGAATCGCCCTCCGGCATTCCATATGCGAGCGTGAACTTGAACAAATCAGAGGGCCTCCAATCACACAGCGATGGTGGTGCATCGTCCACGGCGGAAGCAACATCGATACAGCTCGAGTTCAAATACCTAGCCAAGTTAACCGGAGAGGCCGAGTATTGGAAGCTTGTGGAGAATGTGATGCAAGTTGTGGATGATCAAAAACCCCAGGATGGTCTCGTGCCCATCTATATCAATCCCAAAGAGGGAGCCTTCCAAGGCCAAAATATCCGTCTGGGTAGCCGGGGTGATTCCTACTACGGTGACTTTCCAATCGGCAGTGTTTTCCAATGACTTAAACTAACTTATATCATGGTAGAATACCTTATCAAGCAGTATCTGCAGACATACGAACAAGAGCCTATTTACAAGAAGATGTGGGACGAGTCCATGCAGGGAATTCGCAAACATCTCCTTGCATTCTCCAAGCACGCACAGCTGCTTGTTCTAGGCGAGCGGCCTTCAGGCTTAGACAGCAGCCTATCTCCAAAGATGGACCACCTAGTCTGTTTCATGCCGGGCACCATCGCTTTGGGTGCCACTGGAGGCAAACCATTAGCCGAGGCCAGAAAATCTCCAGACTGGACCCAGCAACGCGAAGAAGAGATTCTTATCTCCAAGGAGTTGATGAAGACCTGCTGGGCAACCTATCAGACGAACCCGACGGGTCTCGCAGGCGAAATCTCCCATTTCATTCTCGACGAACCGCCGGTGATGATGGCAGACAAGTACCCCGACCCCTCCCTGAGCTCAACGCCCAAAGAGCTGCAAAGCTTCTCACTTCCATTGACTACGAAAGACGACGGCACGGAACCGTGGCGCAAAGACATCGAGATCCACCGGATGGACCGCCACAACCTGCAACGCCCAGAGACCATCGAGTCCATTTTCTACATGTACCGCATCACTGGCGATGAAATGTACCGCGAATGGGGCTGGGAGATGTTCAAATCATTCGTCCAGCACACCGCAGTGGTCGAGGAAAAACAATCCAAGGTCTCTTCAGGCGACGCTGGTACCATTTCGCGCATCAAGGGCTTCACCTCCCTCGACGACGCACTCACCGTCCCCGCTAAGAAGCGGGATAATATGGAGAGTTTCTGGATGGCTGAGACACTCAAGTATTTCTACTTGTTGTTCTCGGATCGTGATTTCATCTCTTTGGAAGATCATGTGTTTAATACTGAGGCGCATCCATTGCCACGTTTTAAGCCTAGCGGTGACTTGAAGACGGGGTGGCAGCGGAAACCTGCCCATTCAAGCTGAGCTTTTCATGTACTCATTGGCGTTATTTCGATCTGTTCTATACTTCAAAAAAATATTGAAACCTCAACTTATGTTCAAGGGCATTCTCAGTGGGGTCTATCTTGGCTACGCTATACTTCAAAACTCGAACAGTAAACGAATAGCATTTCTCTCGTGAGGAAGTGACCAAATCATCATCTCCAAACACTTTTTTATCTAAATCCCGGCTCCAGTCATGATTACGCCTTGATCAGCGTCGCATCTTCATTCCCACGGAAATCACGACTGCTGAACCCAGCCTTGAAAGTAAAAGATCCGGCTGGGATACGCCAGTCCTGGGCAGTAACATCCCAGTAGCTGACATCCCTGCGCATCAAATCAAAGGTAACAGTCTTCTTCTCACCAGCCTTGAGCCAGACCTTATCGAATCCTCGAAGCTGGCTCGGCGGGGTACCAGCCGGGGTCGAAGAGGGGAACTCGACGTACAGCTGCGGCACAGCGTATCCATCAACGTCTCCGGTGTTGGAGACCTCCGCCTCCAGAGTGTACACGGTCTCCCAGAGAGCGGGGTTACCTCCTGGTTCGGTGGGACGCTTGGCCGGGAGGGCAGTAAGCTTGGAGGGAGCAGGGGCCTTTGCTTTGAGGCCGTTCAGGTCGAAAGTGGTGTAACTCAAGCCGAAGCCAAACTCGTACCGGACGGAAATGTTGTGAGCATCAAAGTAACGGTATCCGACCTCGAGTTCCTCGTCAAACCAGCTCTGCCAATCGTATGTACCATTGGTCTGCACGGCTGTTGTGACGGGTGCATTGTAGTCAGACTCATTGTATGCAATGACGTACGGCAGCTTAGCCGAGGGGTTCACGTCACCGTAAAGGACATCGGCAATGGCATTGCCAGTCTCCTCTCCGGCGTAGTGCTGGGCCAGGATAGCGGTGACATTGGGGTGATCCGCGAAAGGCATGACATTGACACCGCCGGAGTTTGTGATAACGACAGTGTTGTTGCAGTTGTTGGCGACGGCCTCCACCACGGCATTGCCATTCCAGTCCAGTTCCAGGGAGGTGCGGTCCTCACCTTCTGCGGAGTAGGACTTGAGGAAAACGAGACAGACGTCGGGCTGCTGGGGGATCCAGAGAGGGGAAGTCAATGCGGCCGTGGTGAGCAGAGTGTTGTTTAAGAAAGCCTGGACAAGGGATCCGTCCTTGCGAGCGCGGGCGTTGATAGCGTCCAGTGGGGTGGACAGGTAGGAGAATCTGCAGGCACCAGAGCTGGCCGAGCCTGCGAGAACACCATACTCGAAGTCGCCTTGAAGGTCGGGGCCTTGCGTGAGGGGTCCAGCATCGTTGCCAGCAATGACAATGTTGCGGGGCTTGCGGAGAGGCAATGCGTTTCGCTCGTTCTTGAGCAGCACCGTCGAAGCAGCACCGTGCTCGCGGATCATAGCACTGTGGTTAGCTCGAACGTCACGATTGGATTGACCGGTGAACTGCCAGTCGTAGAGCCAAGTATCGGGAGGCGAATCAACATTAAGCGGGCCAACCGAAGCGTCAACGCTTGGGTAGTTCTTCTCCTGGCCGAGCCAGAAGTAGGGGGTCATGATGCGCACGACCATATCGTCCAAACGGGACATTTCAACAGTGCCATTTTGCACAGCCCGAGTGAGGTTTTTGCCCAGGTAAGAACCATCGGTCCAAAGCTCGCCGTAAGTGGTGAATCCCCCAGGCATAGTCATGTCCATGCCACTTTCAACGGAAGCGACACCACTGTGGGTGGCACCCCAGTCCGACATGACGTATCCCTGGAAGCCAAGCTCACCCTTGAGAAGGTGATTGAGAAGGTAGGAGTTTTGACAGGAGTGGGAACCATTCACACGGTTGTACGAGCACATGGCGCTAGCCACCTTGGCACGGACTGCATTGGCAAATGGCCACATATAGATCTCATGCAGAGTGCGATCGTCGATATTCGCCGAAACCGAATCCTGAATGTAGGTGGTCTCGTTGGCATCCGGCGCGTAAGTGGGGTTCCGTTGAGTCTCCTGCTCGTTGGCAATAAAGTGCTTCGCATTTGCCTGAACACCTGCATCTTGCATGCCATTGATAGTCTCCTCCATGCAGACACCGGTGAGGTAAGGGTCGGCAGCGAATCCTTCCCAGGTACGGCCATCGTAGGGACTGCGGCCCAGAGGTCCTCCGATGGGACCCAAGATGACATGGGACCCCTTTGCCTTGTGCTCTTCAGCTAATCCGCGGGCTCTATCGTACAACAACTGGCGATCCCAACTGGCAGCAGCAGAAACACTGCTAACGAAGACACTGGAGTAATCTCCTTGCTGCACGCATTGAGGTCCATTTTGGAGGCAGAGGCCGCTGAAGTTGAGGCGAGGAATGGGAAGAACATTGCCAACGCAAGGACCAGGCTGGCCCGTTGCCATCCAGGACTTCTCCTCAAGTGTAAGCTTTTCCACAAATTGCTTGGCCTTCTTCACGGCGGATTCCCAGCCACCGTTGCCGGTAATGTTTGCTATAAGTGTCAGAAGCCGGTCATCTCTATTGTGGAAAGAGGGATATAGTAGTGAAAGGTTCACTCACGCGAAGGCAGGACAGCCGGAGAGTGGCCATATGGACTCAGGATGGTTGTGTTGAGTGGTTGAACATTGCTGAAAGGCTCTCCAGGGTGGTTGATGGGCGCCTGACAGGTGTCGGCTACCACTGAGGGAGCCACGAGGAGCAGCCATGCTCCAAATAGAGCTTGTGACAACATGACGGGTCTCGAGGCTTTTCGATTCAGTCCGGCAAATCCAAGACTCGGCATCGAGATACCGGAGGATGTGGCTTCCTTTAAATATTCAGGAATGGGCCATTCTCCGATATCCCACCCCGGACGCACAAGCACCCCGAAAACACCCCAGAAAGCTCAAGATCCACTCGTGGGGTTGGAGACTCGCGAAAACCCTCTAAGTGGAGAAGCCAACTCCAGTCGCGGGCGCCCAGTGTTGCTTGCTAACGGAGAGTTACCGATGAGCGACGTTTGGACTACCACAAACGGTCAAGGAATTCGGGCGCACATCCCGCAACCTCTCATGATCGGTATGCCGGGTTCATCGAGATTCTCCTCTGCATCGATTTCTCCGTCATGGATCAATAGCAGGAGAAGTCCTGAGTTTGGGGTATGTGTAATACTTTCAGGGCCTCCAGCGTCCAATTTCACGAAACGAAACGGCGTGACGTAAAGTTCCTGGAAGTGAGAGTTTGAGGTTGCACCGTCCCCGGCTCAACTTCGGCTAAAACCCCAAACCCCACATATGCCTATCGTCATATCCGGGCATGAAAGCCCCTTCATTCGGGAATACAAATACGCACGGGGCCTGTGGGGTGGATGCTGGCCGGCATCCCGACAATTCACCGCGAATCATCCCCAGAACAGGAATCTGGGACCGCTCCTAGTGATTGGAGCAAACCAGGGCTTACGGAGTTTGTACCTGCCATTTCAGGTTAAAAAGCAAGCCTACTCGGCATTATCTATCCCGTACCGAAGTCGGGCGACACTCCGTTGACCTTAAAATACCTCGTGCAACCTGCTAACCCTGGTGGCTTCATGAGCTAACTGGGCAGTGATCGTGTTCCCACGTAAAAATGGTGCCATCATCGACGCTGCCTTGTCGACGCTGCTTCACAAATGGGGATCGTAGCGACCGTACTAGCACGTTGAGGCTTAAGTCGATATAAAGAAAGGTAATTTCCTTGGAAACTCCCCGGCAATGACGTTTATGAGCTTCCCACCATGATTTAATTGTGGATTGGGCCACGAGAAATTGGATCTCACCTTCTTTGGAAGAGAAGGTAGAGGCCAAGTATTTCTATTCAATGTTCTTACTTGTAAGGAATTGGGTTATGCACTTCGTCTGTGGGCAAGACACAGCGAGGGGTGACCACAGACACAATGGAATTTTGGGAACTAGGGGCTAACAGAGAATCCCAGGCCAACAAATATGCTGTATAAATCGGAGACGTGTCATTAGATATGCCTCGTCAATTCAATCCCTCTCCAGGGCAGCGTCAATCAACTTCTTAAACCCATCGACAGCACCTCGGAGATCGCTCACAGAGAGAGCTTCATTATCACCGTGAGCAACAAAGATGCTTCCTGGTCCATAAAGGTAGCGCTTCACGCCAGAGCGGACCTTCAAGTTGGGCACATCAGTTCCATAGTTAACTGGAATGACATCAAATCCGTCAACATCCGTATCCAAATCTTGAGGCGCGTAAGACTCATTGTGAGAAGTAAAATCAACAACCACATCGGCATCCACGTCGTGCGTGGCATCCTCAACAGCACGACGAATAATGTCGCGAGCCTCGTCAGGTGTACCAGCAGCCAGGCGGACAGAGACATCTGCCCTTGCAGACGCAGGAACGACATTGGTCGCGACGCCAGCATCGATCTTGCCGATATTCAGCGTTGTACGTCCGTACTTCGGCGAAGAAGGCAAGCCACCCTCGCTGGTGGGAATGTTGCCTAGCTCATCGACCCGGGCCAGCGCCGGCAGAATACCGGACACGGCGCTGCATCCAAGCCACGGATATCCGGAATGAGCTGCTTTGCCATGAGAGAGGACCTTGAAGCCCAACATACCCTTGTGGCCGGAGACAAGCTTCGCCTCAGTCGGCTCGCCGAAGATGACAGTGTGATAGGCGCTGTCGGAGTTCAGCTCCGACTCGGAGAAAGTCTTCATGCCGTCTCCACCGATTTCTTCGCCCACCACGAAGAGCAGACCCAGCTTCGCGTCTGGGTTCTTCTTTAGCGTGTCCAGAACGGCGAAGACCTGAGCAGCGACACTACCCTTGGCATCGACGGTGCCACGGCCAGCAATGACAAGGTTCTCTAAGTCGGCCCGGATGTCCTTGGTCTTTGGCTCGTGGACCGAGTACGGGATGAAGGGTGGGACAGTGTCGATGTGGCTAGAGACGAGGATGGAGGGCGGTTCCGACAGGGAAGCAGGATATGCATAGATATTATAGCGAGGCCGAGAGGCTTCGAACTCGTCACTGTCCTTATTATTCACAGGCGACACTTCCTGCTTCACGACGGTGAAGTCCTTCGATTCGAGGTACTTCGCAAGGAAGACGCCGACATCATGCTCGTTGCCGGAGATGGATTCGATCTCAACCAGGTCCCGGTGAAATGAAAGAAGGGGATCGTTGCTGATAGCACGATCCATATTCAATTCCTCATTATTATAGCCATCTGATGCATGTGTGGACGATGGCGATGCGCCGAACGGTTGCTGCTGCCCGTATGCGGGGTGCGGAGAAGCGAGGACGGTGGTGATGGCCGTCGCGCCCGCCAGGTACGAGGTGAGCTTCATGGTGCTCAATTGGACTATTCGAGAATCTGTAATTTCCGGACTGCTGAATTCTCACGACTGGAACCTCGAGATTGGCAGGCTCGCAGGCTTGTTCCGGGTGACTGTCGGCCTGCAGCTGCCGGATGTTGATCCCCCGACCGGTCACGTGAGTTGTGGTACATGATTCGACACAAGAGATTCAACGAAGCAGAAGCGAAAATTATTTGGAACGGTATGAAATTAAATGAGTATACACGTTGCCGATATTCCGAGTGTTTTGCAAGTGATACTACCTACGTCAGCGGACTTGGACATGTGCACCGACTACTCACCGGTCTCGTTCTCGCGAGAGCCGATAAAGCCGAACTCTGCATGTCTCACTAGCTGAATAGGGGTATACGATATGCGCCCTAGAGACGTCGATATGTTCATGCATGACACAGTATCTTTTACCCGGTGCTTCGGGATTTCGGCGAGGATATAGCGCGCAAAGTGGGTCATTGCTTAACATGTTGATGACTATGAATAAATTTCCATGCATACTATCAAATTTGGATCAGGTACATACCTTGTTTCAAACTAGGTTAACGCCATCCCGTTGTGTGGATGAACGCACGGCTGGGCATTACGAATCATGTCTCGGCCTCGGTCGTTGGCTAACGGCCGATCCAGAAACTTGATGCATGATTACTCTATCCAGAAGCTTCAAGCATTACTACCCTGTCCAAGCGGGGACGAGTCGGATCCCAACGCACATCACTGTTTTGGCAGAAATGATGGGTGCAAGGCTTGGTAACGAGACAATCTTTGCGCCCTATTCTTCCACGCTCATGTGCTTAACTATCGGCAAGTGATGTGTCGAGGGGACACGAACAAGCATACAAATCCCGGTGTCAGGCGATGGCCAGTGACGTGCATGCCCTGAGTTCGTTGGAAATCGCGGCGTGGGCTTTCCAAAGACCGAATCGGCCACTTATGACTCCGTTATGCCATTCAAATTAAGCATAGCATGTGGATACTGAGCTCCAAGTAGCAATGATCGGCAAGAATGCTGATATCCAGGCCGCAGATCATTCGTGCCGGAGAATCAAGAGACGAGATGCCCCATTCCTTGGGACTATATAATGCTTCGGTAGCCCCAGGTTGGATAGTATCAAACCACTACAAACCCAGTTCCTCACTTTGACATACTTGCATCTCGCATTATACCCGCTTTGACAAAATCAGTTAGGTCCAGAATATGGCCACTTTTGAGAAAAGATTGCTCGCAAAGACCGTGGACCATGCTGCGGAGCACGACCCAGAAAGGCTGTTTGCCGTCGTCCCTCGGGGTGCTGAGCTGTCCGATGGGTTCTTCAACATGACCATGAAGGATTTGGCTCGGTGCGTCAACTTCATGTGTTGGTGGATCGAGGATACCGTTGGTCACAAGTCCGGCCCAGAAACACTGGCATACATGGGCAACAACGACGCTCGCTACCTTATCTTTAATTTAGCAACCCAGAAGACCGGCTACAGGGTATAGAAACCTAGAAATGAATTTTCCGAGAGCATCCAGCTGACTTCTTACTTCTAATAGACATTCCTACCGTCAACAAGAAACTCCGACGAAGCACAACTTCACCTGCTGAAGGAAACCGAGTGTTCGAAGTTCTTTTTCAGCGAGGAACGGAGTGCCCGGGTTTTGGAGATTCAAGGTCTCTCGCCGGGTCTCCAGGTCTTCCAAGTGCCCTCTTTGAAGACGATGCTGAGTGACGAGACTGGACTACGGCCTTATACATTTGACGTGTCCTATGAAGATGTGGAAGATGAGGTATTCTGTATCATTCACAGCTCCGGCACGACCGGTAAGCCTTGACCCCCATTCCATCCAGACAGTGGCTTTCCATCCAAACTATGGTCTTTACTAATGATCTGAATATCATAGGAATGCCAAAGAAAGTGCCCCTCACGAATGGGTTCTTCACCGCGTTGGATACAATATCACTTTTGCAATGGCCTGAAGGCCGTCGTCCAGGCGCATTCTTCCATATGACCCAGCAAGACCGCGTCCTAGCCACAACGCCCTTCTTCCACCTGATGGGATTCGCTTCCTTTGCATTTTCGATCTTCCATGGCGTGCCCGCCGTCTTCGGTCCAGACAAGCCCTTGTCGGTGGGATATCTGGTAGAGCTCATGAAGATGACCCGCCCATCTGGTGGTTTGTTCCCTCCATCAGTCTTGGAGGACATGAGCCACTCCGAAGAAGCCCTGGAATGTCTAAAAGGCCTTGAATTTGTCTCTTTCGGTGGCGCTCCACTGGCTGCTGAGACAGGTGACCGACTCCGCCAATACACCAAGCTGATAGCAATGATTGGAACTAGCGAGATTGGATGGATTCCAACCTTGGTGCCGGAGGATGAGGCGAACTGGGGCTACTTCGAATGGCTTCCCACATATGGAATCACTATGCAAGATACCGGTGATAACCTCTATGAAATGGTCATCCCCCGTCGTCCCGATTCTCGAGAATACCAGGGCATCTTCCACACATTCCCCGATCGCGACATCTACCGGACCAATGATCTATACACTCGGCACCCAACGAACCCTAATCTCTGGAAATACTACGGCCGGCAGGATGATGTGATCGTTTTGAGCAATGGCGAAAAGTTCAACCCGGTGACAATGGAGCTGATCATTGAAACTCATCCGTTGGTGTCAAGAGCGGTCGTTGTCGGCCATTCCAGATTCCAGGCTGGTCTTCTGGTAGAACCTCGTCCCGGCGTTCCGGATATGGACTTAAATGTGTTTATTGAGGAGATTTGGCCAACGGTGCAGGCCGCAAACCAGACCATTGCTGGTCATGGTCGAGTGATGAAGAGCAAGATCGGATTTGCCTCAAAGGCTAAACCATTCAAGACAACACCCAAAGGCACCACACAGCGACGTGCGGTGGTTCGGGATTATGAGAAGGAAATCAACGACCTCTACGAGAATGATGTCGAAGATGGTTTGCAGGATTGTCTCCCCGAGACGCTCGATCAAAACAGTGTCACGGAATACACTCGGCAGGTCATCGCTAGAGTCTTGGAGATAACTGATATTCCGGTCAGCCAGGACCTCTACAGCGCTGGACTTGACTCCCTGATGACCATGCAAGTTGCAAAGATCTTGCAGCGAGGCATCCAGAAACGCCAACCGCAGGTCAAACCAGGAGCCATCAGTGCCCAGACAATCTATGCCAACCCAACTGTGGAGCAGCTGGCTAGTGTTATTTACGGCATTGTGGAAGGAAAGGTCCAAGCTAGCATTCCCCGAGAAGAAAAGATCCGGCGCTTGGTGGAAAAGTACACTGCAAACCTTCCAGAGGACCGGGATAATCTGCCTCAAACCCTGCCGAGCTCCCCTTCCACTGTCATCTTGACCGGTTCTACCGGATCACTTGGTACTTATCTCCTCCACGATCTGCTCAACAAACCTTCGATTTCAAAGGTTTACTGTCTGAACCGTTCGGATGCCGAAAGCCGGCAGAAGAAGGGCATGGAAGACAAGGGGCTGCACGTTGAGGCTGGTGCCTGGGCGAGCAAGGTCGAGTTCCTTCAAGCCTCATATGGAGAGCTCCGCTTCGGCCTCGATGAAGCCAAATACCAACAGTTGCTGGACTCTGTCGACACGATCATTCACAACGCCTGGAAAGTCGACTTCAACAATTCGGTCGAATCATTCGAGGACACTCATATCAGCGGCGTACGTCACTTTGTGGACTTTAGCTTGAACAGTCGGTTCAACGCTCACATCCACTTCGTTTCCTCCATTGGTACCGTTGGCTCCTGGACTCCAGAGATGGGGTCCGTTGTGCCCGAACTTCCAATGGAAGACAGCCTCGTGGTGCTCCCGCAGGGCTATGGCGAGTCAAAGCACGTCGCGGAGCGTATCTGCGTGGAAGCCTCGCGGCGCTCTCGCGTCCCTACTACCGTCTACCGCGTGGGCCAGATTGCCGGTCCAACCACAACTAGTGGAGCATGGAACAGACACGAGTGGCTTCCAACCATCATCGCTACTTCCAAGGCCATGGGGAAGATCCCCAATCGACTGGGCTCCATGCCTGTCGACTGGGTCCCAGTGGTAAGCCGTCATCTATCCTCACACTTCCGTTAACTTTTGCTAACCATCACGTCAGGATACCCTCTCATCTATAATGACAGAGATAGTCCACAGTCGCCACGGTGGCCAGTCCGATTCTACCGCAGCAGTGTTCCACCTCACCAACCCCGAAACAGCCTCGTGGTCATCGCTCATTCCAGCGGTCCAGGATAAATACCAAGTGGAGCCTGTGGACATCAGTGCATGGGTTGCAGAGCTTGAGAGCATCCAGAGCCCCAGCAGCTCCGATGTAGCCGACAAACCTGCCTTGAAACTGCTGGACTTCTACCGGGGCCTGGTCGATGCCGCAATGGCCGTGCCTCTGGATGTCAGCAAAGCAAAGCAGGCGAGTGCAACGATGAGATCCCTCGGACCGATCTCTGCACCATTGATGTCGAATTGGCTTCAGCAGTGGCAGTTCTAGGACTTGTTTTCTTTGGTAGAGAGGTTCTTAATAGATTTCATTATATAGATCCCCAATAGAATGCAATTTGAACCAGTTTACATGAAAATGACATTGCGACCCCGTCATGACCGTGCTCATCAAGCAAGCCCGGGCGTGCTCAAATAGCTTGCTGCCTTTCTTCCTACTGTAACGTTTCCATCATCATCTCAACGGCCTTGGAAAGAGCAGGCTAGCATTGGCGTCAATTAAAGTCCAAAGTGACAGCCATTGATCTCTGATCTTAACCGTTCATCATGTACTTTTGTGAACGTCCCTGGGATTAGACCGGCGCTTTTGGGATTGGGTGTTGAGGGGCTACCTGGCATCGAGAGGACGGTTCGGAGAGCGTCTATTCCTAGAAGTTCCGGGCAGGGGTCTTGGAGGCTCGTGAGGATCTTACGATCATGGACCTTATCATGTAATCTTGATTTATAATGTTGCCTAGTTCTCGCAATCGTGCACGGGTCTATTGGAACCACAGCGTGGGATCTCGGGCCGCCATGTATGATTTCCCCTCGCACTGTGCATTAGCGCCAAGGGCATTGAGTTTAGATTAATACGAGCCCTGCAGGGGTTGACTCGTGCTGGGCCGTTGGGGTTCGAGAAGGAGGGGCTATGGTAAGCTTTGGGTCCCGGTCCTCAAGCCACTTTGAACTACTTCGGGACTTCTCGGCTTGACTGATGGTGCTCGAGTTATTCTACGTTTGGTTTGGTATAGAGGTACGAATCAGATCTAGGTTGTATTTTGTACAAGCTGCTAGTTCACCACAAGATTGGTGCAGTGAATGAGCGGATTATATACAACATGAAGACAGGACTTTTGGTCTCGAAAACAAGTCTATTGGATACAACAGTCATGCAGGGGTATATCGTGGAACAAGGAACGGACGGGCTGTAACCCAGCCCAGTGTTCTCTTCAAAAGAAGTGAACCCGGGCACAAAATTCATGAGAAAGACACATGACTCCAAAAGTGGGATAGACGAAGGAAAGGCATGATCGGGTGCGAGAGCAGTAGTCGCCCGGATCGTGAAGTCGTAAGAGTCATCAAAACAAAGACATTAGTCGTAATGGGAGGGCTGAAACCGAATGGTGGACAGGTCGCTGATAGTCTATGGTCATTATCGTAGGCGATTGCTCGGAAGCAGGACAAAAAGGAAAATGTCGAAGCGACGGTGGACTTTCAAGGGCGGGAGACGAGATTTTGGAAGAAGCGGAAGAGGTTGCGCTTGGGGCGACACGTGCCGGATGCTGGTGCAACGGTCATCGGGCCGACGATGTCCTCGTCTCCCATTTCGGGGAACTTGGCCTTGTCGTGAAGGCCTGGGATACAGATTTGCTCGTGAGGACGGAGATGGGATTGAGTCAGGGTGAGAGCTACGCCGTCCTCCGCGCCTAGTTGGCTGAGCATGGACTCGTGCTGGTTTCCCCACCGGTCGTTGATACAATCCCATTTCTCCCCGGTGAGCTTGTAAATGTTGGAGGTGATACCGTAGTGTTCACCTGTGCGCACGAGGTGCTTGGCAAAATTGCAGCGTGCAATATCCCAATCGGCACGCAGTTTGCGGAGATGCTCAACATCGCAGACCACGGGTTGGTAGGGCTCGGGCTGAATGGTGAAGTTTGCGTGGCCCAGCTTGTTGGCCCATTCGTCGTTGGGATCCGACAGCACGAAGGGAGCGGAATCACCGGATACCGTGCGGGAAGTACTGGCACGAGGGCGAGTAATGGAGGCGACGGACGGCTTGGATGAGAGTGGTGGCGAGGGCATACCAGCGACACCGGAGGCAGATGTCACGTAGTAGTGACCCAACTGGCTCACGTCCGCGACGGAGGGAGACTGCAGCGGCGATTGCACCCGCGATGCGACCGCGCTAGTCGGATCATCACCCAGAAGAGGAGGGAGAAGAGGAGTGGTGGCTTGCAGGGCGTCATTGTCATCCTGGCTTAGACTGTTCGCTCGGGTCATATCGATGGGGCGAACATTAGAGTCGCTCATGCGCTCCTCGAAGATGGTCCGCGCCGGAGACGGAGGAATGCGGGAGTCGACGCGCGAAACACTGACGGGGCTGACGACGGGGCTTGCCAGAGCGGAGGAGGCCGCAGAGTTAGCCCGCGAGCGCAGATCATCCGGAAATCCGTCGCGTTCGGGACTCCCCGAGGCCCGTCTGCGGTTCCAACGAGTTGACATGGTTGAGATGTGAGAGTTGATGCGCGAGATTCCCTTTATCGACGCGCTATCCGAGCGGCGCTTGGTCGAAGGGAAGTCCACGCAGCTGTCGCTGAGATCATAGCTATCAGAGGGGTCCATAGGGAAACACGATTCATCGGCGCCGTCAAAATGTTCTTTGTTGAGTTAGTCATGTTCCGCGCATGAGTCATGAAGGGAAGCAAAACATACGGAAATATTGATCTTCCAACGAGTCGCGAGCGATGGGCTCCTCTTTGACACCGGCCAAATGACTCCTGCTCGGGCTATCCATAGAGTTTCCCAGGGGACCGGACGAGACGATCGAGGAAGCGGAACTTGAAACGCGGTGGTGGCCCGGGGCGGAGAAGAGGGAGATGGCGGGAGAAGCCGGCGCAGTGTTGTCAGTTAATGGCATATCGAGAGACTCTCGTTGTGCATCGATGACAGATAATTTACGCATTGCGCGGGCGATGCCGTCGGGCGTCGCAGGTATCGTTGGGAGGAAGAGTTGCAGCTAAGCATTGGAGGGAATGGGGCACGGGTGGATCAAGCGCTCAATATGAGGCGCTCAAGAGAAAGTAGTCACCCTCTTCGATTGCCCGAAGACGTGGCGGTGTGATTTGGGGAAAGGAAAGAAAAGGACGATGGGGGTCCAATGAAGAATGAAGGGAACAGCGCAGGCGTGGGCCAAACACGAGTGCCAGCTGGCTGGGCAGGAAGAACGCGGTGCGAATCGGCAAACGGGCCGGTGATAATGCACCCGCAGGGAGATCCCCGTCACACAGGGAGGATGGAGGTTGTCGAGGTTGTCGAGAGTGTCGAGAGTCGAGAGGTGTAGGAGAGAGGAGAGAGAGGGCGTGAGATTCGAGAGATCAAAGGATGAAAGAAGCAAAGGCTAGACCACCCGCTAGAGCCCCGGGGAACCAGAAAGAGACGACGCTAAGAAATGACATAAAAGCGCAAAGACCAAACCCAATCACTTTCTTGCACACGCGACACTTTGCGATCGCCGGGCGCATTTCCCAACCGAGTACCGTCCCCGCCGCGTTCCGGTGGTCGACAGATCCGAGCCATGGAACCGTTCGTTCCATAACCTTTCCAGCAGCCCCGCCTCCTTCTACGGTGTTCTCTGCTGGTTCGTAGTATTTCCTGACTAGTACTGGAAGTGGAATGGTAGGACGCATCAACCCCAACGGCTACACAGATGCAGTATGTCCCGCCGTGTAACCCGATACTAAAATGCCCCCCCAGGACCCTTTTATTTGCCCACTCGCTTAGTGAGGGTTGTCGGGTTTTCAGACCTGTGCGAGATCGGCGGCGTCTAGACTCTGCCGGTGGAGTTCCGCCGGACCGTTATGATGCCATTTTGACCGGTTAGTTCCTTTTTTTTGGAGCTCTCTGCCCGCATCGTCATTCGGCCTGTTTCCGCCTGTGCGCCCTCTCTATTAAACGTACCCTCCCGATAGCCGCCATGGCTGACCCGGGTCGCACGGCGTCGAGCAACGGGCAGTAAGAACCTTAGTGCGAAGTCGCTCGGTCGTACGGCCTCCCCCGACACTCACAGGTCGGACCTGTACGCCCAGGTAGGACCAGGTATGTCTCACCTCCGACGTAAATCCGAACCCGGTCGGCGAACAGCAGAAAGCCAGCTGTGAAAAAAAACGTCAGATCCACGTGGAAAATCGGGGAACTCGGCTGGTCCAGGGTTGATGATTGATTGGTCCGGGTGAAAGAACCTGGTTGGAGGCAAAGGGGCGAGAGCAGTCGGGCCTTGGATCTCTGCGCCTCTGCCACTCAGGTTCCGGCGGTTCTGCTTACCTTTCGGGTATCGCTCGGCTGAAGTCACGATACTGATAATATTTGCCTACGCAACGCTGTGGACTTGTCAACTTTTTTCTTCTTCCTGCACTTTCCTTCTCTTTTTGGTCAGATCTTCCACCTATGGCATCGTAGGACCCTGCCGATCCGGTTACAGAGGTTCATCGCTTCCGAGGCCGATCACCGGCCGCGTGCATGCGACGATCGGCTAAAAAAGAACGATGGAAACCTAATCGTGTGGCCGAAACAGGCCCGTCCCCAAATAGCCTATATTCGTCGTCGGTGCGATTCCTATCTATGAGAATTGCTATTGCCGGTGATCTATTTTTTTTTTTTTTTCACAGTGGCAATGTAACTTCATAGATTGGTGTTTGGGGGTCAATGCGTACTTCGGTACCTGGCGTTCTCCAACCTTGGAAAAACACCAACCTTGGAAATTTATTTCCATATTAACTCTGCTACGCTCTTCAGTGCCTTTCACGTGCCCTTGTATCCTTCCATGGTTACTTGCCATTATAAGTGGCTTTGGCGCTAAGTCCCCCCTCGGAACGACTTCGGAACGACTATCCCTACATGTAAGCGCGTAGACGGCAAAAGCACCTTCTAACGGTACTACGCCCGTCCGTTCAGTAGAAGCCCACGGTTCTCAGTATTCCTGTCGGAGCATGCCTAGGTAGATGCACGGTCTTCCTTGGTACAACCGTCGACTGGGCTAGGTATATCCGTTTCCCAAGGCTACTACGCCTTTCCTGGCTACATCCTCCCACGTTTCCTCTGCGATCCTCTCGAGCCCCGCTTTTACATCTTCTCTTCAAGTACGGATGGCGGGGTTCATGATAGTTGAGATCATGTGCTGGTCATTGGCTGTAACAGACTTTTCCACGGGGCTATTTCCAGAATCTCGTTTTGGGTTCTGGAGGTCATGCGTGAATTCCGGTAAGAATTAGTTTCAAGATTGGAGACATGCAAGGCAGACAGCTCCCCGCATCTTGTCTCAATCACCAGTACATTATACACACATGACTGTCACCGATGAACACGGAAATGTAATTGGATCTATCAAATATTATTGATGCCATCAGCTACCTGGAACAAGATTAACGGCATGCATCAGCGCTTCCCCCCGGTTGTGCTATTTTTCTTGAAATCATCAGAGGTCACTCACTCGAGCGGTCATGTTTCTTTACGTGCTCGATAATCCTACATCGCATTGCACTTGTTTCCCCATTCCAGTTCCACCGTCTCACCTCTCGTGCATAAGTAACACATGTCGCCGGCCAGAGGCATCCGGATGAATCGTCATGGGAAAGACGAACTCATCATACTCCCTGTAGTAGTAATCGGAATGATCCTGCCCCGTATCAGCACACCACCGCACCTTCCCCAAACCAAAGTAACACGGTACTCACTTTCATATCCCCGAACCTTTAATAAACATCATCGGCTGCAAATCATCAATATACCAACTTCCCGGAATCTCCCACCGACCCGTATCCTCTTCATTCGAGTCTCCGCCTTCTATCTGTAATTGATCTTCGTCCACGAATAACCAGTCCATAACGAATACATCTGACAATCATTATGCGACACAGAATGACCATACTCAATCCCGTAAGCGAGGAGAAGCTCGACCATCTCAGCACTCGCCTCCCACCAAGGCACGACGATACCGTCTGGCGGCTTGCCGGTGAAATCCTTGAGGAGGTGATAGGTTTTGTCGAGGATGTCGCGCAGCTGTTCTTTTGACATTGCCACTGAATTTTCGTGACTGTAGCCGCGGAGTCCGATTTCGTGGCTGGCGTCTCGGACTTGGGCGCATTCTCGGGGAATGGTTCTAGGGAGTGGCTGGTATGAACCAGGATGCCGTGTCTTGAGAAGAGGTTTAGGAGGCGAGCCGATGTGGCCGGTCCAGCGGCCCAGGAAATATGGCTATGGCAGGATTTGCGGAGATATGCTGAGGGTACAATGCTCAATGGATGTTCAATGGGCTCTATAGATGCTTCTAGGTGACGTGTAGTATAGAAACCATCAAGTTTATGAGTGTCAGCGGTCACATCCAGCGATCAACCACCATAGTCTTGCTGAGGGGCCTGCGCGTCGCGCCTACCAGCACAACTCCCACCCAGTTCCCATCTGATTCCCAACCCCGTATATTGCGCACTCACCCTTCTCAACCCCGTCGCTCGACTATACTGTTACACAATCTTCTTCTCATGACTATATCAAGTCTTCCAGTCATGGTCACAGTACATACGACCATAGGGTGTGGAGAATAGGGCCCTATCTATAGGGCAGTAAACAGGAATCCTTCCTTCAGGTCAAACCTAAGAAATATCCCCCTTCGTCCTGCGCATAAGTTTCCGAGCGCTGGTTGTCAAGCGTTGACGAATCACGCCAGTGAGTACGACCCACAATTGGAATTACCAATCGTGATTGCGGCGGTACCATTGCTCAAAGTGGCGGTCTCATAATTGTTTCTTGAAGGATCACAGGTGGTGTCGCTTGGGATGTTCAGTATGCAAAAGTTCGAAAAGTCATAGCCAGCGCAGGTCGCCTCGGTTGTTAAACACTCCACGCAACAATCATATGCACTTGTCTGATTACTGATAGTGGGCGTCCCACCGTTGAGGGTCACTCCGCCGATAGGTTGACCATTAATTTCACTGATTTGGTTGTCTGGGCCGCAAGCTGCGTAGTACGTTGCTTCAGGAGCAACCAAGGTATAGGTGTTAGTTATAGTCTAGTAGATTGGGTTAATGATACATATTGAAGAGTTTTGGCATATAAATTTACCTCCGTGGTTACCGTGGTGGTTGGCAATGTGGTCGATACTATTGTGCTTGTGCTGAATGTGAGTGTTGTTGAAGCAGCAACTGGAGTACTCGTAACAGCTATTGTATAGATCTTAGCGTATATCCAAGAACGAGCTATGAAGTCTCCGCTTTGAAAACTTACTTGACGTAGATTCAGTTGTAACAATAGTAGTTTCGGCAGGTGGTGTACTGGTCACAGTCAATGTTGTCGCTGCAGTCCTAGTTATTGTATCCGTGGTGATAATATTGACAACACCAATGCATATCACCGCAGTAGGGTAGAGAGGAGGGTTGACCCCAACAAGAGCACCTGCTTGGCTAGGATGTATGGACGCGTTTAATGTAACCGCGCCCTGCTCTGCGGCAGCCGTCTGCCTAGGTCCTTGGGTTGACTGGCTGAGTGCTGAAGCGAAAGTGAATTCAGAAGACGGTGGAATAGTAGTTGTGGGGGTATAAGTAGCCTATTCAATTATTAGTAATGCCAATCTAGTAAATTGAGCCTCAAATGTGCCGATAATGGCAAGTATGAAAGCCATATAAGCAATTTCATATGTAGGAAGACATATACTTACCGTCGTAATAGTCATAATAAGCGCTGTATATGTAATGGTGTCATAGCTGGTTATCACAGTGGTCGACGTAAGTGTTGTTGAGAAAGTGAGTGTACTCTGGTCTAAGACGCTTGTAGAATACACTGTGTCCGTCACCATCGAGGTAATAGTCGATGGAGGAAGAACTGATGTTTTGATAGGGGTCGAAGTTGTTGTGAGCGTGGCATGACTAGAAACATTTTTAGTTAAGGGTCTGCAAATTGCTAGTGAACATCAAGTCATAAGGTCCATACCCAGTGACAGTGAGGTATTCATCCTCGGTGCTGACCCTACTAGTTGAGGTTGGGCCGTAGTTGGTCTCACACACGGCTAGTAAGGTGGAAGTAGAAGCCGTAGCCAACGCTGTGGAAGCCGCAGCTAGCAATACAAACCAATAGATCAGAACAGTTGCCATGTTGCCAAATTGTCAAAGTTGATCGACTGCAAAACTAAAGGTGAATCTTTTTCCATTTAAACGGCGAGTATGTTAATAAGGGGAACATGAACCCTTTAAGAGAATTTGCGCTGGCTTCCAAGCCTTACGTTTGACATTATGTTGAATAACTATAAAAATAACCATTTAGCTAATCGAGCCAACAGTGCGTTTTAGTCTAGCGGTATAGCATTTTTGACACGCTACACTTGAGTAACCCATATTAAACTATCGTAGACAGCCGTCAATTAAATAATTTCGAACTGATATCAAGTAAGGAGTCAGAATTCCACAAAATCGCATCCTCTTTCTCAATATTTTTGTCTCATTCCGAAGAACTTTATATTTCTGGTCATTATTGAAAATGGCTCAGAAATGAATACTTTGGCCAAAGCTAAATCTGTCTGACCCCCGAAAGATGAGGAAATTTGACTACCATTTAAATACACCCCGGCATTTCATTTTACCTCCGAAACATTCCCAGGGCATGTAAATTTCTAAGAGCAGATCAGTTGATTTGGCCACCTTTGACCACATTTCAAGCTTCCGTTCTACCTCGGCATCGAAGAGCAAGGCGGTTGGTTAGATCTGACCATTCTGTAGACACGTTGCAACGTATCATTCCAATCCATTCCACCGCCTCCTATGACTGATCGGGTTCATCAATCCCGTTATCTTTTAAGAAATTATCGTGAGTCGATATATAGCGCACCAGTTTCCCATTCCAGCAATGTATTGGAGTTAGACATAATGTGAGGACGAGCGGAGCCCAGAATTCGCTGTTTCGTTACACAAATGCGCAGCAAAATAGCGCCGGCAGAATGAACCGTGAATTTCCAGTAAAAGCCGGGCTCGCCATGCTAGATAGCGTAGAGGAATGGTCCGTGCCGAACTTTGTCTTGCTCATCTCCCTGACCTGCACCTGGAGCTGCTCGGTCTCTTTCCACCGCCCCTCGAGCCGGTATGCTATTGCTAACATCGCATCGCTATCGAGGGACTCTGTATTCTCTGTGCCGAAAATCTTCAATGTGCTCTCTCGACCTAGATGTCATTTCTCTGAACTATTTGTGTAGAAGCTATTGCAAATTTAATTGAAAGGATGTGTCCTCGAGTCGGAAATAGTGACTTCTGCTCTCCAGCCTTGTCCAGAGCTGCATTTCGCTTTGCATAAGCCAAGGTGTCCTTATTTCTCGATATGAGTGTTAAAATTATTAATTTCAGCTAATCACTATGCGACAACCCATCTCACTCGCATAGTCAGAGATACTTCTTGTAGTAAGTAGGGGATGTGGGTATAGTTGATTTATTTCGCAATTTAGATTTCCTTCCTTTCGTTACATGGTATTACCATCTCTGGAATGCTTCCAAGCCCTGTCAAACTCTTTCCAACCCCCAGGCGGCGCATCCCACATGGCCAGCTCACGAATCACTGTCTCGTAGCATCCATCACTGGGCATATTTCCCTGACAGACATTTCCACCAACAGCGATATTGATGAGGATTCTGAACTCACTCATCTTCCTCGTGCCAGGCGGCTTCTCGGCCCTCATGATGGGCCTGCCATCAATCAACCAGACCAAGCGCCCCCTGCCCGTTGTTTCGTCCTCGTCCCAGATAAAATCGTACCTCACCCCCGCCGGCGAGCTTATGTTGGGGATGGGGGTTTCGAGAACGCGATGCTTGTTCCAGTCCTCACCGTTGAAGTGGCCCCAATGCAGACAAGTGTGGTTGACAGCATCGCCGTTCCACGCTTCCATTATGTCGATTTCGCCATCCTCGGGCCACTTGAAGGGGTCTTTAGGCAGCAGCCAAAAGGCAGGCCAGATACCTCGGGCCACGGGCGCCGTAATTCTGGCCGACAGACAGCCTCGTGGTCGGCTGAGGGTCTGGAGACTCGACAGTCTGGCGCTGGTGAATTTCTGGGCAGGGTCGGGATGCCCGTGGTTGATCAGAGCGCGCACGATCAACGCATCGCCCTGGGTTGAATGGAATGAGTTTTGCGGGCTGTCGATGTAATTCTGCGCCTCATTGTTGCCCCATCCATGTTGACCCTGTTCATGGTAAAAGTTGGAGGACACCGGTACCTGAGGATGTAGATTGGGCCACCAGTAGATCTGGGGTTGCGAGTGCTGTTCCTGATAAGCTAGCGGTGGTTTGCTGGAGGTTGGAATAGGCGGTGGGGCAGGCTGGTTGTACGACGGTGCCGGCTGAGGGGGGCGATGGCTTATTTCCTCCCAAGCCTTGTCTGCCTTATCGATAATGCCCTGGAACGCCTGTCTGAATGGCATGTTGAGTACGACCTCGGTATGGATGTTAGGGTTGCACAAGTAGCGAAGACGTGGAAAAGAACGGTAAGCAAAGCTGACATCATATTGTGGATATCCCGAAAGGATCGAATTCTTAAACTCCTTAAAATCCCCTTTCACATCCTTTCGCCATCGTATTTCGGGAAATATTGCCCCCTTCCTGAGACTGGACGGACCTAATCAGTAGACACATTATGCCTCCATGGGCTAGACCAAGATTCAGATCGTATAAATTATAGGCCCACTTATATCTGTCACTTGACCAATGGGGTAGAACAATGAGATTCTGTAAGAATCGTATGGCTTTTATTAGATAGAACTAGGTAGGTACTATGTATATGGCGCATCTAACAAGTGACAAGCACTCGCTTAGCCTTAATATAAAACCCTTCTTCTATATGATCACTAAGCCCCGGTAGTAGTGATAATCTAGTGCTACTTGCTATGCCTGCTAAATAGTTTATGCCTCAGGCACAAAGAGTATGCAAACCCTACAAACCTCTTGGGAGCGCATCAAAATTTTGGCATTGATCACAAAATTTGAAGACCTTTAACTCATAATATATGGACTACCTAGTGTGCTAGAACTTGACATTAGTCTCATCATTGCACATCTTTTCTTTCGACATAATCAATATCATTACCGACACGTGCCTCTCTGCTCGTACTATCTCCAAGTATGGCAGAAGCATGCCATGACCATCCCCCGCCTGCAACAGAACTCTCCAAAGCAGAGCGCTTCAAAGCTACACACCTTGCCGCGCGCCATGGCAACTACCACCAATATTACGCCAAGTTCCGGGCGCCCACCGTTCCGGATGAGCGCCTTTCCATTCTCCCAGCAGATATCCTCCGCAACGCGCGAGTCATAGACCTAGGCTGCAACGCGGGCAAATTGACCTATGAGGCGATAGCGCACTGCGGCGCGGTCTCCTCAGTCGGCGTCGATATCGATCCATGGCTGGTTGAGCAGGCTAAGGCGGCGTACCCGGACGGGCCGTGCACATTTGAGCACTTTGACTTCGTGGATGTGTCCGCGTACACGGGTACCGCGCTGGGCAAGTTCGACGTTGTCTTGCTGCTCTCCGTGACCAAGTGGATACATCTCAACAACGGGGACTCCGGGATGTTGACGCTATTTGCACACATACAAAGCATACTGAATGAGGGAGGTTATCTCGTTGTGGAGCCGCAGCCTATGAGCAATTATGCGAGAGCTTCAAAGAGAAATAAAGAACTGAGAGAGATGTATAAGACGATTCAGATCAGGCCACCATTTGATGATGAATTGAAAGCGTTGGGATTTGAGAGGATACTGGAAGTTGAGAGGGACGAAGAGGGCTTTGCTAGGCCTGTACATGTTTGGAAAAAAGTATCATAATATTATCAATGGAAACACCTTCAATACTACGGTCCTAGCATTTAATATTTGGTGTCGTTTAGACGCAGTAGAGCCGACTCGGCATTTTCCTGTTCCGGCTTATCTCCGAGTCGACTTCCCCTAAGGGATAATCACCCTAATTATCTATACTTTGGCTATATGCCCTCGTTTACTTTCTTTACAGATCGTGGTCACTTTCTTCAAGGGTCCCACCTAGTCTGGCTTCCGTGCTAATGGTGTCTCCCCCGGCATTTCTTTTGTTCGGCCTTACTGTCTTGCGAAATACCGAAGCGTATATCCCCGAGGGCCCATACACACAAAATGCCTGAGTATAAGCACCGTGGCATTCTGGCAGCTCTGCTACGCACCACTCCCGACTTGAATTGACTTTGAGAATGGCGGATGACGAGAAGAACCATGCCGTGGCTACCAAAAATCTCGACCGAGATGTTGAAATGTCTAGACCAGACATTCCGCCCTCTCAACCCTCTCAGCCCACTAAGTCCCTAGAAACAGCGGAATCAAAAGCGAGCACTAGCCAGTCAGAGATTGTTGTCGTTCCTCGTTCGGAGCGTCGAGGTCTGCTCGGCCGGTTCTCCCTCGTTTCTACGTGAATATGGCAATGGAACTAAATGGGCAATGACGGTGGTCGTCAGCTTCGCTGCCGTTGCATCCTCCACGGGCTCCTCTATCTTCTACCGTGAATACTACTGTCTTATCTTCTAACGAGTGATCTCCCTCTAACCAAACTATAGCTGCCCTGGCTGAGGTAGCCCATGACCTAGATACGACCCTGACCGTTGCGAACTTGTCGCTAGCGCTATACTTGTCGCTATGGCTTTCACTCCTATGTGGTGGTAAGTAGACCTACAAGGATTATCACTTAGTGATAAGTGAGTGTTATAAGGGGTTTTGCTAACCACAATCTATATAGGTCCGCGCTATCCGAGAAGCATGGGCGACGAACGATGTACCTCCTCTCCTTTTCCTTCTTCCTGGTTTTCTCCTGCATCAGTGCCGTCAGTGTCAACATCGCAATGCTGATTGTTTTCCGGATCCTTAGCGGTGGAGCCGCAGCTTCAGTGCGGGAACCATCGCCGAGATCTGGGACCCGAAAGTGCGAGGCAAAGCCATGGGCATCTTCCAGATAGGCCCTCTCTGTGGACCAGGTCTAGCACCCGTGATCGGTGGTGCTTTGACCCAGGGTTTCAGTTGGCGAAGTACCCTCTGGTTCCTCACCATCTTCGGCGGTGTGATGCTAGTGCTGATCTTCCTATGTTTGCCGGAGACGATTGCAAAGCGTGAGCCACAACCGCAAAATTCAGATCAGGAAAACACTAAAATGGCTGTCAACGTATTCATTGCCGTCTTTGGCCCGTTCAAGGCGCTGAAGCTACTCCGATTTCAGCCTGTTGTCGTCGTGATCTGGTCCGGTGTTATCGCCTTTTTCACCATGTATATCATGAACGTCTCCATCCAAGCCGCTTTCGGCAAGGCTCCCTATAACTTCGACGAGTTGGAAGTGGGTTTGGTGTACCTGTCACCGATAATCGGGTACGCTATCTCGTCGATCTTCGGTGGTCGCTGGATCGACTACATCATGATCCGTGAAGCAACCAAGGCCAATCGCTACGATGAGAACGGCAAGCTCAAGTTCTTCCTCGAGGAACGCATGAGAGAGAACATTTGGTTAGCTTTGACACTGTATCCAGGCGCCTTGATTTGGTACGGCTGGGCTGCTGAAAAGGGTGTTCAGTGGGCGGTCCCCTGTGTCGCAGCTATCTTCTTCGGGCTAGGCATGATGCTAGTCATGGGCACTGTGCAGACCTCTCTGACGGAGTTTACTCCCAAGAAAACTTCTAGCGGTGTCGCCGTGTCAAACTTTGTGCGAAATATCCTCGCGTGCATCGGAGCTGTCGTCATTCAACCCATGATCGATGGCATCGGCAATGGATGGATGTGTACTTTGGTTGCTCTGGTCGCGCTTGTCACGGGTATTCCGGCCATCCTTTCTCTCCGCATCTGGAGCCCCCACTGGCGGGTTCTGATGGACCAGAAGTTGAACGCCCCGGAGCCGTAGATATTTGTGCTTGGTGCTAGGTGGGAGGCCCAGTCTCTGTCATTCTCGCGTTGGATTTAACCCTTCTTATATATATATATATATATATAACTTCTCGTGGATTAGTGTACTGAGAGTCGTATTTATTTCATTCAAAATTGGCCGCAACGGTCTAGCTGATAGCTGGCAAATTAAGTGATATTGTTATCATTTTGCCAAATATCGACTTTCCTAAATGCCGACCGATGTCCTTTTCTCAGGGAAAAATGTCCATAAAGTATTGTGTAGATGGGTTCGATGCAATGAGGTCCAGTGTTAAACATCATACGATTGGGGTGTTTCCTCGTACAGTTGCCCGAATACTCCATATCAACTATGGCCTAGTCCGCTGTAACGTGGCCAAGTATTGAATAATTCCAGATTGCATTGGGTTAGTCCCTAACTGGTGACGATACATACATTGTCTGTGTAAACTTGAACCATGATTCTGATTGGCAGCGGTTATTAGACTCTACCACGCCCTGAACATGTTCTGGGTGTCTTCTCGCGACTTTCGTGAATCATTACGTAAGTGCTGTATTTGATCAGTGTAGTGGCGAAATTGCCACGTTTTACTGAGGCTTTCTAATTACCAAATGCCAATGAAAAATCAAGTATTCCCTGTCGCTGGTACTTTTTTAACCGAATAAACTCCTCGTGTCACCACAGGCGCTGCTTGTGTAACCAAATGTGCTTCTTGTGTTACTAGACATTTCTTTGTGCTACCGCACGTACTGCACGTGTTGCTAGATATGGTTCTTCCGAGAGCCTACCCCGTGATCTTGTGTTACCGCACATACTGCACGTGTTGCTTGATATGGTTATTCCGAGAGCCTTCTCCGTCATATTTTGTTAGAGACAGAATTGTTCATTATCCATGAAGAAATATCCACGAACATATATAGTAGAAGATCAAAGAATGATATGGTTCATCCTCATATCGGCAGTTGATAACAGTGGTTGTTGAAGGCATTGAGCATTCCAGTAACTATGTGTTGGATTTCAAATTCACAGCAAAAATTGGAAGACATGTGGCTAGTTCTGCCAGAGAGGCCATTGAATGCCTACCTATTCATCTCAGTCTTGATAATCTTCCTTTTTACGAGGCATAAGCTTGTTGCCACGAGAAGCACGAATTTCAACCTACCTGCCGGGCCCAAGCCTCTCCCGATAATTGGCAATGTCCATCAAATGCTCAATCAAAAACCCATCGAGGTTATCCAAAAGTGGCATCAGAAATATGGTACAATGGTCACCCTTCGGTACGGTCAGCACCTAGCAATTAGCGTTGGCTCCTTTGATATTGCCCAAGATCTGATGGGTAAACGAGGCGCTATCTACAGCTCCCGTCCTCGGTTTATCATTGCATCTGAACGCATGACCAGTGGACTCAACTCAGCGTTCATTCCATACGGAAAACAATGGCAGAATCAGCACCGTATTATAAACTCCGTGCTAGATTCTGGTACGGTCAACCGTTATTGCGGCCTGCAAGACATGGAAAGCAAGCAGACTCTCGTTGAACTTTTGACTACCAGCGATTTTGAGGCCAGCTTGTCGCGCTACGCTTGTAGTATCATTATGACACTTGGGTATGGCATTCGGTTGGATCGCGCACACGACGAAATTCCAGCAGAGATTCTACAACTCAACGCCCATCTGTTCGACGCTATTGGCAATAGCTTCTATCAGGCGGTAGAACTATTTCCTATTCTCGATTGTCTTCCTGGCTTTTTGGCTCCTTGGAAACGGTTATCTGCTGATGTGGAACGTAAAACAACTGAGTTCCACATGAAACACTTCAAGATAGCCAAGTCAGCATCTACATGGAACTGGGTCCAAAATGCCTTACAATCCAAGGCAGGGTCACAGGTTTCGTCCAAAGAAATTGCCTACATAATTGGAACGCTTAAGCAAGCCGGGCTTGAAGCTATCCTCATACTGTTACGGTTGCTTATCAAGGCCATTGTTCTACATCCTCATTGCTTGAAAGAGGCTCAGCGGGAACTGGATCGAGTTGTTGGGCCAGATCGGCTCCCTGATTTCGACGACTTCCCTCGATTGCCGTATATTAGAGCAATGATAAACGAGGCTATGCGCTGGCAGCCGCCAACTCCGCTTGCAACCCCACATGCAACGACCCAAGACGACGAATATATGGGTTACCACATCCCAAGTGGTACAATCATTATTCCCAATATTTGGGTCATGTCTTTCAATCCGGAGATTTTTCCTGAACCGCATAAATTCAGACCAGAGAGATGGATTGAAAATCCAAATCTTGAACACAGTCCGTTTGGCTTCGGTCGGAGAATCTGTCCAGGAAGGCATCTGGCGTGGAGTAGCATCTTCATCCTTATGGCCAGGCTGATGTGGGCGTACAATATTACTCATAAATATAGAGATGGGAAACGAATTGATATCGATCCTTGGGATATAGATCTCACATTTCTAGCAGTGTCCAAGCCATTCGACGCCTCTTTCCAAGTCCGAACCCTGAAGAAGCAGGAGATTATAGAAAGAGATTGGAAAACTGTATGTAAAGATACTGCCGAGATTTTGGAAGATATTCGGCTAAAGAAGACTGTCTGAGGTTACGGTTTTGGAGGGACTAGTGGCTTAAGGAGCTCATATAGTCTGAGTTAGTTCCTGTGCTCTGATATGAATTTACGTTATAGTTCTATCATCCGTTTCCGCACAGATGAGTAGCGGTCAGGTGTACGTAAAGGATGGAAATTTATACGTTTTGGAATACGATACAATCGCCAGGGCCACGGTCGAAAAACAATTCAATCATAAGATTCTGGCTACCATAGATCAACCATACTGTAAGAAGACTATTGGCCTCAAAATTAGATATTGACATTTCCTTCCCATGGGAAGGACGTGGGACGAAGGTCCTTCCAATTTTTTGTCCCATGAAGACCTAATTCGGCCTAATTTGGCTTGAATTTTGTATATCTCTTTAATTAATTCCCGTTATTTATATATGTTGAAGCTATTTAGTTATTAAAACCAAAGACAAAAGAATCATTAACACCGAGAAGTAATAGTAAGCGTAGTAAGTTATCTTGTCCATCTCAGGCGAGTTTGACGCCCAGATCCTATAAGCGAGGGTGCAGGATGATACTTGTTGCATTATACATGCCGGTGCAATCAGCCTGTCTCGAGCCATCCCCCTGTACCCGGCACATGATAAGCCTAAGCTGAATGCAATGATGAAGAGCGAAGTCCCAGCCCGCAAAGCCATCAAGCCTCGGGAGGAAAGCAACATAGGAAGCGTCTTTCTGTCACTTTTTCGGTCACCTTCGAGGTCGTAAAATTCTTGTATGTGTACCGTCGCCATGAGCCATGCGAAGATAATAAGGTCGATTAGAAAGCTGATGTTCCAGTGTTGCGCCTCCTTTGCAAGCACTTGATTCAAAAGCCGTCCCAGAATGCAGTAGGAGAAAGAGCCAAAGAAACTGCGCATCAACCAGGAGAACCACCTGGGCCACACATAGCACACGCAAATAAAAAGCTCCCAATGCAAGAGATGCAGCATGGCCCAGACCCCAAAAAGAAAGTAGATGACAGTAGGTCCGATGGTCCATGCCAGCAGCCAGCGAGCCCTTGCCTGGTCAATGTTGATCAAGCCGGCGGGAATTGGACGATAAGGCTTGTTTATATAATCTTCTTCTGGGGAGGTGGTTTGGTTGGCAATATCGAAGATGTAGCTGCAGAGAACACCTAAAACTATCGTCTTGATCGCTAATAGAGCTGTCTCTGTGATTGGCAAAGGTGTATTGATGGCTCTGGCAAGAAACCCGCCCATAAAGATGAAGAGAAACCCTGTTGCGTTCGACCGCAGTAGACGCATGGTCACGTCCCATTCATGCTGTAGGCTTCGGCATAAAGAGGACAACGGAGTTTCCACAGAGAATACAGATTTCATCTTTAGAGATGGCAAGTTCAACTTTCAGTGCTTGACAAAAAATATCAAAACGTTAAGGAGTACGACGAATATCTCCGGACTTGAAATCTCGAAGATGGATGCAGTTCAGAGGCGAGGATATGGCTGAAGAAAAGGCTTGGTAGTTTATCGTGTCTTCTCTATCTTATTTTCAGGGTTATTAGCCTTATATAAATAGCTCTTCATCCGCAGAATCTGAGTTTGTTTTAAGTAACTGCTTTATTAACACCTAGGTCTCTAGCTCGAGTACGCGCGTGCCAGGCCATTCAGGGATTGCCACGAACGTAGATGATGCCCTATATGCAAAATTTAGCTTCAAGATGGGACCGCTACTCGACTCTTTTGGACGGGTGCAGACGTTCAAAGAAGCTTCTCTGTAATCTTACATCCTTTATGCTGATCCCATCGCGGGGTTTTATCACATTAGTAGAATAGATATGCTGATCTAACGTCTTTTCATCCGATCAACATGCTTTACAACACGTAACATCCCCCCTTACCGCAAGCCTGTGCAACCCTAGTTAATTAACCAAGGAGTTTAAGTGGTGACACAACTTTCTTGGCAGCCTAGATAAGGAGGATGGCAGGAACACTGATACTGTACCTGTCTAATAGCCTGAAAACGGATAAGCCGTGAAATAGACGTGACGTTGCCACTTATTGGATCAGAAACTGGATAAGCTATGCCGTAGCATACTTGTAAGCTTGATTTTACCCTACCTTCTTTAAAGAATGGCGTGGCGAGAGGGCTAATTGTTCTCGCGATGATCTGCTCCCTTCTAGTCATAAGATGATGATCGCACGAGCCCATGCCGAGGAATTCTGACATCATGACATTGTTTGTATAGTCTCCTTTGTATAGACGCATCCCACATAACTGGAGGATATTCTATGCTAGGAATGCATGCTGAGAGATCCTCAGCTGGAAATCCCTCATAATCATTCTCAACCTGTATGAGTTCATGAACATCTATCTCTTGAACAGTATCTTGATGTTGAATAAATGGCGACTGCAGCGCATATCACGGTTGTTAGCTTCCAGTTACTCGAATAGACATGTTGAGCGAGGTTAGGTGTAAGACATAAAGTTTGATAACTTACCCTTGACCTTAATAGTGTGAGTCGATTATCTAGATTCGAGCAAGAATTGCATATGAACGTCAGTTCCTTTCTATTCATCAACGGTATAATAGGCCACCGTGCTTTCTGTGTTCAAAAAGATCTCATCTGTAGGAGAGACGTCACTATCGTTATTCATGCATAACGCGAGGTAAGCGTCAACTATGGTACACAATCCTAAAGAATTTACTATTGTGTTACGTAGTTCCACGTCCGTGTTAGCCAGTGACGAATAGGGTACTTTCGATAGAGTCCGTGGGAAATGCCGGCAAGGCAAATTATAAGTCTCTGGATAAGTTTTCCCTAACCTCCGTATTTTTTTCGTGATGCCGGGCTGATGAGATCGCCTATGAATCAATAAATCTTTTCTGATCCGCTGCACGCTTGGGACTACTGTATATGTATGTAGGTGTGACGTGGTTTTGCACGGACAAAGGTGATCGGTCTGTTCAGCCAATAAGCGCTTCCAATTTACAGCCTCGATTTGGCGTGTTCACGTTCCCATGCACCCTTGTTGCCCCTGGCTTTTGCCCGTTCTGCCTGGGGATGCAAAGAAAAAAATAGATGAAAGATTCCAGCAATAGCTTGCCCATAGCACACTTTGCCTGTCGCTGCTTAAACTGTGCGGTTTATAGCTGGGCAGCAGCATATTGAGATTATAAGTTCTAAGGCGCATTTTTGGCTAGAAGGAACTGTCTGGTTAGGTCTTAGTTACCTCTTTTCTAAGGACGCAGTGAAGATTCTGAAGGCGGAGGGGATACGGAGGCGAATGACTTATCCTGAAGAAAAAGGAAACCCCAGAAGCGCGCTCTCGTAGAAGCCGGTCAATCGTACGCCGGAGTATCACTTCAAAGAGTATTTCCAAGTACTTAATTTTTTAGCCTAGGGCATTGGTATCTTATTGGCACTTTGACCAGGCAGCATTTGTACCACCTCCGCGTGGTCTCTAATTTATGCAGCCTGGAGTTCATTGCCGTATTCTCCACCTTGAGCATCGGCATCGGCACTCGATCAAGGAGTATTTGCACCACCTTCTCATGGCCTTCAAACGATGCGGCCTGGAGCGCGCTGTAAACTTCTTCGCTTTGAGTATTGACATCGGAACCTCGATCAAGGAGCATCTGTACCTCCTTCTCATGACCTTGAATTAAATCCACCTGGAACCTGAGAATGCGCAACATCACCTACAGCGGCTGGCCCCCAAAACCTCCCCACCTCAGCTGGGCAGTCGACCTGCACTAGTCGCCTCCAAAAGTACGGCGCTATTTTGGAGCCGATAAAGAGGGCCTTTCAACCTTCCCCCTTTTGTTGCCCGCAATCCCCGTTACGTCTTGCAAGAAGACTGCAAGAAGACTGCAAGAAGACTGCAAGCGACCACAACAGGACTCAAAGGAAATACCATGAAATCTCCACCACAGCCAGCAACAGTCTATGAGCTGGACGAATACGGCAACCCGGTGCTTCACAGCAAGGTTTCCGCGATTAGAGATCGCGTGGCCAAGAGGAACTCCACACCATATAGCGGGAACAGGGCTCAGCATAGGCCTAGAAAGTCCCAGGCCTGTATTATAGGCGATTCCATGCGCAGCGGCTCGCTGGATGAGATGGTCAAGGCGTGTGGCCAGAACCCGACGTTTCCCATGACTATCTTCACTAGCAGCCAGGGCACGGATTCGGAGCGTAACGGAGTCCCCGGATGTCGATATAGAAAGATTTCTTTTCTTGGTATATATATGATTTCATTGTGGCCGTAGGCGTGATTCTGAGCTAATTGGGATACAGACGAGACTAAAGTTCTCGATTCCAGCGCAATAGATGATTGTCAACGGTTCGTTCGACTGACCGCGTTTATCACAAAAAACGATGAAGACCATATGGATCCCAAAATATACGTGGAACAACACGTTTACGAGGGCAGGAACGACAAGATCATTGTCCATGAACTTGCGTTTGGTGGCAGAATTCAAGTTGACAAGGAGTATGTGTTTCGTGCCTGCGGCGACGAAGATAGAATTTTGGGAAAGCGCGATTTGAGGCTCCGCATCGTATCGGTAAGTTGCATTCTCGGATATCCACTGTCCAGGAGGAATCGCTGAATCCTATGTAGCTTGAGCAGGAAAGCTTCAATAACTACCTGCGGGGTCACACAACATATTACGGTTACGATATCATAGACTACGTCTATGTAGACGGAGAGAGTATTTCCAAGGGCTTACCGCATGCAGCATGGCGAAATATGAGCGAAGCACCTTACAAGATATCCTTGAATGGGAAGGATCTGCAAATTCTTCTAGAGGCCAAGCAGGAGAACCCTGAAACGGTGGCCGTATTATCGGGCGAGGATATCGAGCTTCTTCGACTGCGTTTCGCCGGGCAAGGACATCCCACCGAAGATAAGGTGAGCGCAGGTGATCTTGATGTCCGTGTTATCTATAGGCCTTGATGTCAGTATGGTGTTATTATATGTGATGCTTAGGCTCTTATGGTGCAGTTGGAAGAGCTTGGTAAGGAATCGATCAATCTAAACATCTCATTGCAAAATTGAGCATCAGAGCAACACTATAATCTTTCCCTTGATCAAAATGTATAAAAGCACATTTTGGGACATGGCTTCACCCCTCTAGGTGAAGAATATTCAGGTGTGAACTGCCACCTGAAGCTGCCCGATCACCCAGGACAAATGGGTTTACTCAGCTCCTGTCATTATGCCCGTCGCTTCTTCGTTCAAAAGTTCTTCTCGAAACTGTTTAATAGTTCATGGTTCCAGTAAAATACATCAGTGGGAAGTTGGCTTAAAAGACGCATCACCCCACACTATAACCTGAAGAGCATTCGTATTGAGACCATCATTGAAATGGCACATTGAGGTAATGATGCAGAGTTCAGAGACTTGGTTTTGGATACAGGCTTATGCACCAAATGTTGGTCATGAGACTCGAAGTCACCGTTGTTGGGTTTTTCTTTTCAGTCAATTGACCTCAAGCATATGGCGTAGACAGCCGACCGCTGGAGTTCGGATTGTGATTTGAAAATGTTTGGTTTTTCAAATCCAAAACTGTCCCCAGAGCTTTCGGGCCTCTTCATTACCCTGAAACTGGAACTTCACGGGGATGATGTCCTCGAAACCCTCGGCGAGAGTGGGCTCTTGGAAGCGGCGTCCAAAGTCACCGAATGCGATGCCCGGTAGAGACGTTCTCGATTCCGGGTTCTGATCAGGGTGTTAGCTGTGTTACGCAGATAAAAAGGGTCTAGATTTGCGACTGCTGACCAATTCCTTGTTTGACGCCCGCACGGCATTGTTATGCCGGCATAATTCGGGTGTAGAAGAGAAATAAACACAGCGAATCGGAACACTCAACTCCTTCGCTAACGCAGTCCAGTATTCTCGAGTCTCAATGTTTGCATTGGTGTTATCTGTGAAGGGTCAGTCAAGGCATCGCGGAATTGGTACTCAACGAACGTGGACAATTGTGACTTACCGACTACTACAGACTTCTTCGCCTCGAGGTGCTCCTTGGCGACCTTCAAGCATTTTGGGCGCTGTGACAGGTCAGAAGGGTGGGTCTATTATGGATGAAGTGGCACTCACGGTTTTTAGGATATCTTGATTGACACGTTCATACCCCAGTGGCTCCAAATTATTCCAATAATAGGTCGACTTTCCAGACCCTGGGCTACCGCAAAAGATGACCAGTTCGAGGGGATGTTTGCGAGCGAATTTGACAGCTGTGTCAGATATCAGCATTCGATCTGTGTCGCACTGCCATTGCACGATGAGTCACGTACGGGTTTCCTTCAAGCTCATCTCAACGTAGGATTTTGGATTGAAAACGCCGTTCAACTGACCCGAGGGCTGACCGAGGAAGAACTCCTCCGGCGTGCTGAACTTCAATTCGGCGTTGGAGGCAAATCCGCTGCGAAGGATATCAGATATGGCAGCAAGTAGAATCAATAATCAATAGAATCTTACAGATCTGCAGCAGAATGGTCGCCTGGCCGCCCAGCAGCATCACCAACAAAGAAAGATTCCTTCATATCTATCCCGGCCACGTCAAGATCGTAATCGTCTTGGAACTCTTTCCACATTCCTAAACGAGGTTTCCGATACTCGGGATCAGTCGTCGCCGCGTATACGCTGATCGGGACCTGTAGTTCCGTCATCATAGCCGCCAACTTTTCTTTGAATATAGCGAGGCTCTTCGAGTCCCCACTGCCGGCCTTTATTTCTTTTTGAATACTAATCTTCTTCTGGTTGGAAAAGACAACCACTTGGAAACTGAGACAAATCCGTTAGAATGTGCGTACATCTCGTCCCGAACCCCATGGAACATACCCATCGGAGTTGAGCTCTCGTAACCGGCCTGGAACTATCGAGTCCCACCATTGCCAATCTGTTGCTGATCGGGGAAATGTGTTGCCGGATTTGGTCTTGATCAAGGTTGAATCCTGAAGTCACCACGAGAGGTTAGCGAATGTTGTTGCACGCTCCAAGCCAAGCCTGTGGCTGCGCTAATCCAAATAACTCACCAGATCAAATGCAGCGATCTTTCTATCCTTCTTCGACAGGTCCTGGGTGTGGTTCTCGGGTGTAAATTTCCCAATGATCAGGCTCGTTCCCAGGATCCGCCATTTGATGGGCTCTGGCTTTTTTTGTGAGGCGGGAGTGAAGAAATTAGCGGCCGCCTTCTCTGGTGGCAGAAACCAGTTAGCATTGGACTCATTAGATCCTTTCTGGGGCATTCACTGTTCATCGTCGACTCGACCTTCCGCCGAAGCGGAGGCGGGGAGATGAGCCGAGTGGGGGAGGCTGTGCGCTTGACTCCCCCCTCAGACATTTTGATGGCTCGATTGAGAGGAGACGTTTTGACGTTATTTCAGGTCGAGGTTCAGAGGGAATAATGACTGCGTTGTGGGTGGAATGAAAGGAAGCAGCTGGATGGAGCTTTGGAGCGGAGCTGACGCGCCGAAACGCGCAAAGGTTCACGAAGTCACATGGACAACCACCCAAAAAAGGTAAAATGGCCATGACAATCACCAACGAAAGAAACATGGAATTTAAATGGTTACAGTCTTCAGAGAACCTCGAAAATTATTTGTTTTCACCTTTTTATTATGATTATTTACATGGCTGGCCTTTTGAAATGCGCATCGAAAATCAACTCCTGGAGGCTGCCTCTCCGGGTATCATGACAGCCGATGTGGACTTCTATTTGGCTCTGGTATCAAGGGACAGGCGATCCGCCTGCTCCAGACGGACTGCTGATTTGAGCTGCTCCCGCAGCCCAAACAGATGCTGAGAGGCCGTCTTCATCGTCTCCTGGTTACTCCCGTCCTGGACATTGATGGATGCCTGCAGGACATAGCTACCACTCTTCTCGAGTGGCGTCATCTCCTTCAATACCGGGAGATGTCGCCGAGGTTCCCGATGCTCCTGTTCACCGGAAGGGTAGTGCAGCACGCGGTGCAAGTAGATGACGATGTCATTCTGGATGAACACGTCTCCCTCGACCACATATTCAGTCACAAAGCTAAAACACGGTATTAATTTCAAGCATATGATGAGATCAGATGAATCAGGCCACTAACCTGTAACCCCAGGCATTCATGGATGGTATGATGTCTCCACGCGGAAGCGCCGCGCTGGCCATCACCCGCGAAGTGACAGCGGAGCGGGTTCCCGCTTCGGGAATATCTCTGAACTCCAGCTTCCAGGGTTGCTGCTCAAAGTCGTAGCTGGACGTTCCCTGAACGGGCGGCTTAGATTCATCCATACCCTCCATCTGAGTGTCGGGATCAGCAGGAGGCGCTGCCGGGCTGAAATCCCATTCGGAAACCGGACCAACCACCTGGGTGTAGAACATGCCACCGTTCAACATCTTGTTGACACGCTGCAGGTCCCCGGACTGCTGAAGATCCTGGCTGCCGCCCACCCGAGAGTTGACCAACCCGGGTTTGCGATAGGCCTTGAAGATCAGCCGGCGCTCGACCGAGTGGCGAGGCTGCATGGCCGTGAGGCCGGCGAGCTGCTGAAGGAGCTCATGATGCTGATGGACCGGGACCGAGGCGAACAGCAATAGCTCGTGCATGGCGAATGCCTCAGGTAAGGTAGTGCGGGAGAAGCCGGGATGTGTTTAGTCAAGGTCCAAGCTCCAAGATGGTGCGATCCACGCCTTATCAGCGGAGTTATGAATAAGTATGTGTGTGCGCTATTGGGTAATAGTAATGACCACCTATTGGGAAGGGACCCCCTTCACATTCACACTGGGATTGATAATTCCGAGGGATCTGCCCCTGCAGCTAGACCCCTTGCCAAACCTAAAGACGGAGATCGACTTCAAATCCAAACCCGTTAGGAAAAGAATGTGCGTTTTGTGAGCGGGTTTGCGGGGGCCAATCCGTACCTAAAATTGAACCGTGGGGAGATCGGATCCAACGGTAGAACCCTATGAGGGGGAAAGAATGCGTCCGAGTGCTGTTAGTGGTGGGCGCTGCGAGGAGCTCCCCGGGTGGGAAATGTCTTGAACGGAGAAGCTTCACCGGATGATCGAGTTAGGAAAGGATCGGATAAATCGGGGGAGTATTGCAGGTCGGGAAATGCTTCACGGTGCGGGGAATAGCCTGTGAAGAGGGTGTCCGCGGCGCCGCCCGCCAATGCCCGGGCAGAAGGGCCAAGTAAGCTCAAAGACGAAGGAACATGCGACGCTCTCATTGCGTGACACATTCTCCGCCGAACAAAACTCCAACTTTTGTCGGCTCCGAGTCGGTTCGTCCCAAAGCGGTAACGCTTCCATCGACCACCGAATTCTTATCTTCGCTTCTTTCCCTCCTCCCTCTTCACCTGCCCCTCGACACTCTCGTCTTCAATCACTCAACATCTCAAACCGTTCTCTACCGTCCATACTATCCTTCTCTTCACCAATTCGAACCATCTCGCCTCGCATCACGTTCTCGTCGCGTCGGGGTCGGCTCGGATACTACCGGGCCCGTTGAATTTCGCACACTCTCCCGTGAAATTGACCTTTCTTCCTCTACACCACATCCACATTCCATCACCGTCACAATGCGTGCCACCTTCGCTCTCCGCAACGCTGCCCGGACTCCTCTGATCCGCTTCCTGGGCAAGCGCTCCGTCCCTCGTACGTTCTCCCCGGCGCTCCGGTCTAGCAACGCGTGAAGCTAACCCCCAGCCAGAGTCCGTGGACCACACTCCTCGCGTTCACCCCGCCTCTCCCACCGGAGCTCTCCCTGATTCCTTCGCCACCTACCGGGCCAAGGCTCAGCAGCACGGCCCTCTCGGTCGCGCCTCGTTCACCCCCGGCGGCATCGGCGGTCAGTCCGGCTCCGCGCTCGGCCCCATCCAGCCCGCCGCGGGCGAGTTCTTCGATCGCACCGAGCTCCCCGCTCGCTTCGGCCGTCTCTCTTGGAGCGAGGCCGAGATCGAGGCCGTCGAG
This sequence comes from Penicillium sp. S103-07, assembly GCA_037042055.1. NCBI lineage: Eukaryota > Fungi > Ascomycota > Eurotiomycetes > Eurotiales > Aspergillaceae > Penicillium > Penicillium sp. S103-07. The sequence continues at coordinate 67,877 of JAXQJQ010000043.1, forward strand.
TCCGGCGGCGCCAGCATGTTCGCGTAAAAAAGTCTCAATCTTGATTTCTTTTTTTCCTGCTGGCAGAGATACCCCCAAATATATGAGCAATGGAGTACGATACTTCTCATGATGGAAGTTTTGCGGTGAATCATGGGATACGCGACTGGTGCCAACCAGTCTTGGATGTGGACACTGGCGACCTTGAGATAGGCGATGGCTTGACCGAGTCTCGAATGAGCACCTGAAATGCGGCGATCACTCGTCAAGCCCGTCCTATCGAAACCCGTCATTCGCAAGAACCCCCTACTTTCGGGGTCTTGCCACACTCGTTTCAACATTTATATCACAGTTTTTCTTCGCGATCTTGGCGCTGGTGGTTGATTTCCGGTGTTTTCTTTTACTTTCAACAAGCGCAACATACCGCTTCTTTTGATGTCGGAATAGAGAGTGCGATTTCATCCTATAGATCATGGATTCCAAGGGTTTTGGGTGACTCGGGGCTTGAGCATTCATTTTGGGTTCACTGTGACATATTTTGCTCTGTGAGCACTTGATTTGGATAACGCAAAAGACTGAATATTTCCACTTCAACTCATTGCGTAGACGTAGTTTGGCGTTTTAAGAGGACGCGTTCCCCGCACGTGCCCGGTGCCTCTCCAACTTCAATTCTCGAACTACAGGTTAACCCCTTTCCTCCAATTACGACGTCATGGTGGCCCACGCAGGGAGCCCTTTGACCTTTCGTGAAACGGATGAGGCTGACAATCTCACGGCGACTTATGTTTACTCTGAACAGAACACGCCGTCCGCGGGCAAGCGGGATGCGCTGACGGGAAGGGTGGATGTAATGGTAAGTGGACATTTCCAATGGTTCCGTGTCGGCTTTCCCTTCCGACATTGATACCGGGGGTGAATTCTCAGCAGACGCGTTTCAAGTGGTTGGAGAAGCATGGTGATTCTTCTTGATTGCAACGCTGCTATGTCAAGGCGAGGCTGCATAAATCCCAATTTACACATGGCCTACGAGTGATCTGTCATTCTTGTTGCCACCCTTCGTAGCCTGTTGATGCATTTTATAAACAGCCACTACCATGTATCCCATTCATTTTTTTTATTGAACGATCAGCCTATCGACCTACGTCTTTGCGATCAAAGACATTGCCTTCATGCAGCCAGTCATAATCTGACAACATCGAGCAGGATCCATCCTCAAATCTGTCCACCTGGGCTCCCAAGGCTCTCATCCGCTCTCTCAGTGATGTCTTTCTCCCCTCGGGATATCCCCAGAGTGTGAGCGAGGACTATATCAGGTATGTATTTTGATACGCACTATTCGTGTTCAATACTTGTAGCGATCCGCTAATGAAATAACTCAGATATCAAATATTTGTGAGTTGGAGATCTCGTACGCTTTGTTTGGAAGCTTTGTCGAAGGCGATACAGTCCTCACAATCTGGAATCATATGAATCAGTCCTTGGACTAACATAAGTCTTACAACAAAAGGACTCCCTCCAAGCATTCTGCAGCTCAATAGCAGGCCTCCTCTCCTCCCGAGCGGTATTACAAGGTTCGCCATCCATATCATATTGATAAACCTAGGTTAATAGCTACTACAGGAGTCGGTGTCGGCGACGCAACAGCCTCTCCATCCTCGGCGCTACTTTTACACGTCCTCCAAGACTCATCAGGTCGTGTGGCTACCATTCTCTTCGCCCACCGAGTCGGCACGGCCCTCGAGCCGGAATGTAAAACTTACCGGCTGGCAGCCGATGTATTCAATGACATCGCCATGATCATGGACAGTCTCTCGCCAATGGTTCCAGCCGGGGTGATGCGCGTGGGCATTCTCAGCACGGCAGGCGTCCTGCGTGCCTTGTGCGGTGTTGCAGGCGGGAGTTCGAAGGCGAGTTTGAGTGCTCATTTCGCGAAGTGGGGAAATTTGGCCGAGCTCAATGCCGTAAGTGTTCTCTATGTGTCTTTGCGGAGCTCTATCTAATGCCATTATCAGAAAGACTCTTCGCAAGAGACAGTCATCTCTCTTTTCGGCATGCTTGTAAGATTCCCCGCAGCCTGATAGCAACCCCGATCTAACCAACAATACAGGTAGGCTCGGTGGTCGTCTCTCGCGTCACCGGATTCAAGACGACATGGGCAGCGCTGCTGATCCTCTTAGCGGCGCATCTCAGCCTCAATTATGCAGCGGTACGAGCCGTCCAGATGACAAGTCTGAACAGACAACGAGCAAACATCATCTTCTCAACCTTACTCGAATCCGATTCCGCCATAGACATAGACAGCATACGCTCCGGGGAAGCATCAAAAAGCAAGGCAAAGCCAGACACCACATCCTGGAAGATCCTCACACCGGAACAAGTATCCCGACACGAACGCATCTTCCACCGCGACGGCGCCCTTCAATGGAACACGCCATCCCAAGCGCAAAACCTAGGCAGCGCCTCGATAGGCGCCTCACTCGCCTCATTTTTCAAACAAGCAAGCCGCCAAACCTCACCAGTCTCCCTCCAAACCAACATTCCAATACCCGATCTAACGACGCTCTTCGCCAACGAATCATACATCCTCTACCTCAGTCCCAACGGAACAAACTGGCATGCCTGGATTCTACTGAAAAGCAACTGCACCGTGCCCTCGCAGCTAAAAGCCTGGACGCACGGACTTCTCGCCGCGCGAGTGCTATGCACCTCAACATCCAAACCCACGGCAGCCACTCCAGAAGTCCTCTCGGTCGTAACCAGCACTCTATCGCTCCTAAACACCCGGTTCTCAAACTACACAGCCGCCCTCGAAGAAGCGGGCTGGAACACCACAATACCAGCCCTGGAAACAATATCCGGCCGCAGGGTTACATCTGGCTAAAAGATTATTAGGCTATGGACCGGGGTAGTATTTTAAAAATAAGATCCTTCCAGATCGACATGTTTCCATGGGAGGGAGGGAGGAATTTACATTCCCCGGAAGGTTAAGGTTGGGTGGTGGGAGTCTTGATATCATGTGGGTCGAGACCTTTTCAGAGCGAGTTTAATTCCTGCGTACATACTTTCCGCCTTACGTAGCTCGCACGTTTAAACCGAGAAGGGTAATAGATCATTTGTTACATGTTTCTTCAAGGCTGAGGAATTTACAATACTTGGGAAGGCACTATAGAAGGGTGAAAGTTGAAAAGGGGTATCAAGTCTATTTGATTCCAGAAACACCGCGCCATCCTATCGTAGCAAGCTATCGAGTAGATCCAGTGCAGGAAAATGCGTGATGACAAACAAAAAAAAGGCTCCATCCAGTCTATATGTGATGGAATGGAAGATGTGTAGAAATATGTATCACAAGAAAGGAAAAATGAAAAGGTAGATGACGGGCATCAAATGCTCGCTCGGAGACACTGAAAAAAAAAAAAGAAAAATAGCCAAAACGCCGAGTTCGTATGCTGATGCATCATGCTCTCATACACCGCCAATAAACGCTAAGCAAGGAAAATCGGATCGTGTGGATGCGTTGCGGAACAAGTCATCGTTGAGAGGGGTTCGTGGAGATATCGTAGGAGAATGGAGAGTCGTAGGTTTTGAGGGGGGATTTTGGGTGGTTTTATTCATCCAGGCCAAGGATTTTGGGATCGCGAGAGCCGCTGCCGGGACCGTGCCGCTTCTTGAAGCCCAGCTTCATGCCCATCTTTTTCCAAGGGTTCTCGGTACGCAGCTTGGGGCTGTGGACGGGGAGATGGGGCTCGCTAGCGGGCGGCGTGGTCGGCGGCGTCATCGGCTCCTCGACGGTCGGGCTGGACTGCGGACTCGAGTCGTCCGTCAGGGCCACGGAGGTCGAGTCGCCACTCGTGCAGAGGAGCGCACCGGATGTGCGTTGTCCCAGGGCGTGGACGGCGCTTAGGGAAGAACTTGAGCGGGCGGCGGTTGCGGGAAGATCCTTGGTGGAGGAGTTGGGAGAGATGCGCTTGACACGAGACCGCACTCTCTTCATCGCGTTCTCGTCCACGATCGAGGTTGACAGGTTCAGATCCGTGTCGAGGGGAGAACCGGATCGAGGGAGCATGGACGGAGAGGTGGTGTGGCTGTTGAGAAAGGGCAGGAAGATGGACTCCTCCATCAAATCGTGGATGCGTTTCACGGCGGAGTCAAGAGTCTGCGGGGCGGGCGGCACGGCGGCGTCGCGGTGTGACAGGACTTCATCACGGACTTCGCTGGAGAGATTGATTTCTCGCGGAGCACCGGGAATGATGTACGCCGTTAACAAGCGCTGCCAGAGCATACGCAAGTGCCGACTTTCGGGGACATCGGCGGAGATGACGGAGACGCCGAGACGATCGGCCACGGACTCGTAGGTTTCCCTATAACGCTTCGCTTCGAGAGTGAACTCCAACGTCTCGAGGCAGTGGTTCTGGGAGAGGTAGGCCATGAAGGCGCTGAGGGTATAGGGTGGCGGGGCGGCGTTGGCCAACACTTCGTTGAGGGTCGGACGCATAGGACAGAAGGCTCCCGCCGAGACGGCCAGGCTGACCGGTCGGGAGCCAGAAGATTCCATCTCCTCGTCGGAGTCACTGTCCGAAGACGTCGGGGACAGTTCGGGAGTGGTACTGGGGGTAAAGTTCCAGAAGAAGGAAGAAGCCAGGGATTTCTTTTTGAGCATCGCGTACAGCGTGCGGCGGGGACCCTGTGACTGCCGTTTCCTGACCGATCCTCCCCTGAGTGCTGAATGAGAATCCAGCTTCGGAACAGGGGATATGCTATTGCAGAGGGGGAGATGATGGCATGGGAGAGGTGCAGTGTATTAGAGTCAGAACCAAAGTAGAAGAGTAACCAAAAGCGAGACGCCAGGCAAATAAAGGAAAAGAGGGCGACTCCACTCTTTTCGACGGGACTGGTTCTGGAAACATTCGTCGATCAGCGATACGTGTAATGCCCGGTACGCCCGAGTGGAGCCGGTCGAGATGGGGTGATCGTGGAATGCTGTGGCAAGTGGGTCTGTACGTTACCAGGGTACTTGTACATGTATCGTCAGGTATCTGCCTCACGCAAGGGGCTGCAGGGGGGTGTGTTCTAGAAATGTGCGTGCGCTCAGGCGCGTGGTAATTCCTCGTGGTGAGGAGCCGTCCGTTGCTGTCGAATATGTACATGTACGTACACCAGGGAGGTGTACGGAGTCAACGTGAACGCACCGTACTACAGTGTATACACCCCACGCTAGGGCCTTGATTTGCAACCAATGTGCAGGCCCGACGGCCTCACGGTCACCTCACCAGCGGCGCTAACCACGCCATTATCCGGTCTCGGAATGCCAATCCTTCTGGGGACCCACGGTTCAGTCACGGCTGCACCAGTGACACGACCGGGTGAGACCCGCATGTTTTTCAGTGACACGCACATCGCTCGTCCCCTTGCGTATTTTGCGTATTTTACTTTTCTCCCAAGGTCACGTCATCCACTTGCACTGCTGCCTCGAATCAGTTAGAGCGTCACTAGTTGGTCCGTCGCCCTGCCGATCATTCCAGGAAATGTTTCCAAGCTTGATGATTTGTTCGTTCTGAAGCCCTCTCAAAGTCTTGATTTCTCGTGCGGTCACGATCGGCGCGTCAAATTCCGGAATGTCCCAAGGTGGCAAGATATGGCAGACACGGCCACCATCATTTCGTAGCCACCAAGTCGGAGTGTCCAGTGTGCCCTCCTTTCTTTAGACTAAGGTGTCATGGCCAAATTGCCCCTCGACCAGGCTACCCCTGGCCTATCGCCAGAGCATCCTTCCGTTGCGGCTGAATCTAGAATGCGACACCGTATATCAAGTGTCCGCACCCGGCAACCGCCCAGACCTTCTAGAATTCTAGAACCCCCACCGAAGCACCTTAGTTTCACCCGTACCCATGATCGCCACACCGGGTCCCCATCAGAAATTTCCTTTATGACAGTTTTTTGCCCCCCGGGAAAAGGCTTTCGGGTGCCTGGCAAGAAAAACTCTGCGGACCCAGTTAGGGCAGGGATCCGAGTTTTGCGTTTGCCACCCGGTTGCATGCCAAGCTTCCGTTACATTGATTCAGCTTCCTACATGTCCCGAGTCTATGCATTGGAAAGTAAATTTTCCTTATCGTGCTGCGTGCTAGGGGCTCGATAAATCGATCTATCACTCTCAGAGACACACAAAAAAAATAAAATCCAAAAAAAAAAAAAAAAAAGGCCGATTCAAACCGAGCGTCATTTGATGGAGCCACGGGAGGCTCCAAGAATCATTGGATCCACTCGGTCTGACTCAGACCTGATAAGGGCGATCCTCCGCTCTCGGAGAGCGTAGACAGATAAGAGATAACGATACAATGATTGAATCGGTGGATGATATCTGTACAGATATCTGAGAGAGTGTATAGTTGAGATCTGCAGGCTTGGTCGTTGATAAGGTTACCGGAAAGCGCATAACTGTATCTGGCCACGTCGGTGCAGCCCCTGCACCAGGCACGAACCCTGCCGTACAGCCATTGGATCAGCGGTCGGCCGTGGTTCGTCCTAACGGCCAAGCACGATGCACGATTGTGTATATTATGTAGGATTAAGTTACTAGTTCACGCAGCTCAAGCACGGGTGTCCTTATCTCGCACGGTGCCCGCAACTCCCACAACGGCCGCCGAGCCCATAATCTCGGCATGGCCATCGAGACCAAACGATGGCGCCAGTCCAACCCCCACGGCCATGCAGCTGCACCGTCCGGTACAAGTGCAGTGCAAAGGCTCGGAGCCCACCTCCCTCGCACTCCTTCATTTCAAGAAACCCCCAGGGTTCCGATCCACAATTTCCCCGATGACGCCGGCCAACAAAGATTCTCCACATCGCGCGCACGGGACGGCGCTTTTCCCTTCTCGAGCGTCCTTGGGCCTCCCACGGCGCATCTAGAACGGCGTCGGCTCGGCTGCTAGTGTGAATCCGACCGGTATGGGGTACGTTGGAGCAGGCGCTAGCACCGAGTAGCGCTGGCCACGGCGGGGGCATACGGTGATCTGTCTCGTGTCTCGTGTCCTGGGAGCACGAAGTAGGGGAGTACGGGGTAAAATGAATGCCTTGTGGCGGGGAATGAGCAAAGCCCGCTCCCCATAGGACTGAAATGCGATGCATCTACTGGGGGGGCCTCGTTACACGAGTACGCAATATCCATCCCATCTTCCAGAAGTGCATGCCGTCATCGTCGTACAAGGTCCTCCGTACAGACAGCTCCAGGCCCATCGTCCCAAATGACGTGCATCGCTGGAATGGGTCTTTCGCAGCGTTGCAAATGGAAAGGAAAAAGGTAATACAGATAGCGGATCAACGCAGTCTGGACCTCACCAATTTCCCAGATCTCCACACGAATCCGCCAAGCGAGACCAACCCCAAACGAGGGCAGTCGATCAAACTCACACGGCAGAAGCCGCCGTATGACCTCACAACCCCACCCCGAGCGGCCCAAATCTTGATTTGCGATGGAGCGACGCCGAAAAAAGAGATCGTGCTCCAGCCTAGCGTGCATGTTTCATCCGACGCGGGAGAGCATCGTGGAGCATACGGGAGACGATGAAAGCTTGCTCTTCCTGCCCGCCGGCGCTACTTGAAACAAGAACTAATTTTGGGAGAAATGGTCGAGTAGAGCGTATTTTTCAGTGGATCCCAGATGACCTACAGGGATATTTAGTGCCAGTTTGAGTTTGGGCAAATCACCATGGCGCGATGGCCCGACTACTCTGCGATTTCCGCATGGAGATCATACGGGGTTTGAATTTTGATCCGTCCGGATCCTGGAAGATCTGCGCGCTATCCGTCGACCGTGTATTTTTTTTTTCCTTGCTAGCACTTGCATTGTGGGTTCAGATCTGGGTCTATTCCGGGATTGAGTCTTTTTTCCTGATGCAACGGCGGACTCCGGTATTTTTGCTACAGTAAGCGCTGCTGTGTAGCGCTTTGCAGAGTTCGGGCTTTCGGTTGGCCCCTGCTTGATAGAAGCGCCGGCTTGTCTCAGGTTGAAGATTCTGCAGTATCCACTTGGGATTACGTCTTTGTTCACACGAGTGTCTGCCCGACACGGGTGTACTGGTCCGAGGTGACGATCCGGAAATGACGTGGAGGTACCGTCGATGGTTACCATAAGAACGGCTCGTCAGACCGGATTGTATACCTTATCGGTCGTCGCGTGAGCCCTGGCTTCGGTTGCTCAGAGCGTCCGTGAAACAAGATATTAATGATTACAAATGTTTGCGAGATCAAAGTAAATACCGTTGTTTCAATGGTTATTTCCAATGGCGCTTCAGATCAATATCTATGACTTGGCCCACACGCTGGCGTCATATTCATCCATCAATTCAGTATACTCTGGCCCGGCTGCAGCCCATCCTTTAATCCCGCCTTCGAGTATCAAACTCTTCACGGTCGAGTCCTGCTTTTCCACCAAATAATCCGCGAACCACGCCGCAGCCCTCGGACCCCGACCCCCACAAGAACCTTCCAGAAAAGCAGCCGTTAGACATGTCCGATCGAATTGAAAGTAGAAGAACCGTCTCACCACAATACCAAATAACATTCTCAACGCCAGCACTTTTCAAAAGAGTATACAGCGCCGGGCGTGTAGGGTACAGACTCTGGCACGGCAGATTCAACGAACCACGAATAGTACCGCCCTGTAAAAAAAGTCATCAGCCAATACCCCACCCCCCAGCCCAGCGATGCAAGTACCTCGAAATCATTACGCCGTACATCCACCAAAACAAAATCCCTGCCAGCCTGTTTCCCCTCCCTCATCCAGCGCAGCAGCTCCTGACGAGGCAGAGCGGCAACTTCGGATACGGGAGCGGGGTAAGCTGCATGCCATTGCGTATTGCGGGGGACGTCCGGGGCAGCCATTACGAATTGACGAGCAGTTCAGGGGTTGGTAAGCGGGAAGTAATAAATCCGAAGGGAAATCTTGGACGGGAGTCTTTAGGTTAGAACGGCATGTGTTTGTTATTGAACCAGATGCTGGCATATGGTCCGTGGCATGATTGGCTGAACCGTCGGTCTCAATCCCGCTAAAAAGGGCAGAATGGTCACATTACACGGCAGTGATATGCCGTCATCGTTTGATTGGTTGGGGGGTTTGAGCTGGCTTCTATTGGGAAACACTCGAGGACTTGGGTCCGGATGGTATCGGCCAACATGCCACGGCCCAAGACAAAAACAAAGGTGAGATGCGTCATGAACCGGTAATTTAAATGGTATTCTCTAGGGTTTCTCACCAGTGTATAGAGTGACGATCTCGCTCGTATCCGCAATAACCAGCGACGGTCGAGAGCGCGACGGCAGGAATACGTACAGCATCTAGAAAGGCGCGTTCGGGAGTATGAAGAGTCAAGCGCGGCCGCAGAGCAGCAATGTCAGATAGCATTGCAGAGGCTCCAGGCAGAATTTGATGCCTTGAGACATAGACTTGATGCTTTTAGTGTCAACCCGAGACATGACGGAGTTGAAATTGAGCCCATGTCGAATGCGTTTGATACTCTCGGCTTGTGGCTACCAATGGCAAGTTTTGCTAAACGTACACTAAACTCGTTTGCATACTAAATGCCAAAAGTCCCTCAACCCGTCTGGAAACTCCGAGCTACACGGCACGATCTTGCCATCTTGTTGCAGTCAGGAGACCCTCTATACATTCAACGCCAACGACATCGAGCTATTGGTCCCCGCAGTCAACCACTCGCCACTGATCGACAGTTACCAGGATAAATCACACCATCCCAACAAACTTCGTCATGCCACATCCTGAGCGGGATTCCGGGACTCTGGATCCGACGGGCTCGAGCACGACCCTCTGCTCCCTGGCATATGAATGGGTGATTCGGTGCAACCGACGGGGCATCGATCTGCATGTCATATCGACGTGGATGCAGCATGGGTTCCAGCTTGGGAGGAGTCCCATGGAAGGGTGCAGAGTTGATAATCGAGTGCTTTTGGCTGTTTTGACGCAGATTTCTTAGGTACGTTACATTACTTGGGTTTTGGATGGTTTAATGAAGATCTTTGCTTTGTGTTTCTTTTCTGTAAGTTCTGCTCGTCGGTCACGAAAGAGCTTTGATAAATCAGTACCAGCTCATCTACGGCTTGAGTGCGTAGATTTGAAATGCGCCTTTGTTGCGTCAGTGCCGGTCGAGTGCTCGCCAACGTAGGTACTTTAGACTCACCGGCCCATTCATTAAAGTCAAGCTCCTGGCCACTCTCCACCGTACGCTTCTCTGATTCATCCTTAGATGAACAGCAGCAACCCACCGGATCCCCCGATTGAGACCCAACGAGGTCTTTGTAAACATTGAGACCCTTGTTAGTATCCACGATTAGAATATCTGGAACGTCAGCATCACCAAATCACCATTTTGAGAGAATGAGACACCGACCTCTGAACCCCGCATCACGCAAGTACTTCTCATATTCATGAACCCTGCTTGCACCCGCAATACATCCAAGATACAAAGTCATGTCACTGGCCAGCTCATCCGGGAGATCCTTCTTGGCAAGAATATCACTAATAGCCACCCGTCCACCGGACACCAATAAGCGGAACATCTCATAAAAGACAAGAGACTTTTCGGTCGTCGGAACAAGATTCACCACGCAATTGCTGATTATGCAGTTTGCAGTAGAATCCGGCAACGGGATAGCCGTAATAGACCCCTCAACGAAGGACACATTGGACGCACCAGCTTGTTCGGCATTTTTCCGCGCCAGATCAAGCATGCTCTGCAACCTTTGTCAAAAGCCATCCGCTGGCCTTTATCCAGAGATGGGTGACATACCCTTGTCATATCCACGCCAATAACCCTCCCCTGCAGCCCGACCTTACGGGCTGCTAGTATGACATCCAAAGCCCCACCACTGCCAAGGTCCACGACGGTTTCGCCCTAGCCGGGTCAGCTCTTGCATGATCTCCTGATTCGATGTACTTACCTCGCGTAACTTGGCCATGGCAAGCGGGTTTCCACATCCTACGCCGAGATTTGCATCTTGTGGAATGGAGTGTAGCTCGGAGGCTTCATAGCCGAATGCTTTCGCGATTCTTTCATGTGATACGTCGAGTCCTGAGGGCTGGGTGGCTAGGTCGCCATAATGAGTTCGGACGAGGCTGTAGACTGTGCTTGATTCCATCGTGAGATGATGAGAGAGCATTTCAAAAAGTGAATTGGTAGCTATTAGACGCCTTTTAAGTACGTGAATGGGATCACTCAGTGACACTCCATATTCCTCTTCAGGATAACTGGAATGTCACCAAATCCACGTACCCTAAAGACATACGAAATCTACAGAACGACCTCATTCACATACCTGGCATGTCACCGAGGCGTGCCCACCTACCTAAAACCAGCCCATGAGAACACACCGACGATCTCAACCCTAACTCACCTTCCACGCCCTCCCATACCCGCCACGCACAAATCCCAGCATGCAGAAACAAATCGGTAATTAAAAAAAAACACAGCCACCATCAGCCCACACTTCCCAAAATCCATCTGCCTACCGGTATCAGCAGGAGCACCGAATCAGCACCACGCCAAGCGATCCAGATGCGGGGGATGCACGGTGTGAAAGGCTAGCGCCGAAACCAGCTGCATGATGAGCGAACGGGGGACCGAGGCCCTGTCCGTGTGGGAGGTGACGTGAAAACCGAATCAGGAATGCAAGTCCGTGTGTATGTAGATCAAACCTTAGAGGCGCTTCGTGCATGTATCAGTGCGACGAATATAGAAAGGAACACAAACTTTGCAGTGGCAAGGCAGGCCCTATTTTTTATCCACGGAAGTAGTCTTTGCGTTCCCGTACTTCCCGTACATGGAAACTATTTACAGGGGCTATACTTCAAAGACACAATTAAGGGGTGGCCCAGGCGCAATTATTGAGTATAGCAGCTTGCACTATACTCGATGATAAGCCGGATCGGGTAAGTACCTACATTGCATGGAGAGTCGTGATAGGAGGCGTATTTTTGGGCGTTGGACAAGGTTTGAGTTGCCACACTGTGTACTTGTACTCCGTATGAGCATCCACGTCAGAGTCAGGGGTGTTGTATGTGGACTGGTTTTAGGGGACGTGGTCAGGGTTAGGGATGTCGGGATTCTTATTTGTCAATGAGCTCGCGGGAGGCGTGCAGAGTTTGCGACATCATGATGCCTGCCCATTAAAGGGACATTGATGATATAGGTACGGACAGGATGGAGTGGTGAGAATATATTTATGGATTGCGTGAGACGTCGAAGTAGCTACCTCTCTTCTCTCTATCATAAACGTCTATCGGCAGGGACGACGACCTGGTCATCTACAGAGTACTCTCTCTCTCTCTCTCTCTCTCTCTAATTGGTAAACGCAAATATATTATCAGTCACCTACTCCGAAAACAAGTATATACGCTGTACGGGCGCAAGCAATCATCGAGACAAAAAGAATCAAGACGGAAAAAAAGAACAATGCTATCTCATGCCACAACTACCAGTAACACAAAATAGGCTCGCTTCTGAAACGGAGCAAGAACAAAGACAGGAGGACGATTATAGACAAAGGCAGTAGATCCAAAGGGGGGTGAAACAACCAAAGACAACACTCGCACATGAAGAAGGGGAATCGAACAGGCAAATATATGCAACATGCGTTCATTCTGTTGACGACTCGCGTGGACATGCAGTTGAAAAGACTCTCTGGACCCGGGTGCGAGGAGATGGCGCCAGCGGGTACGGCACGGTCATGAAGAAGTGCCCGACAGAAGAATTCCAAACAGAAACAGGGACATTAAAATGCCCACCCTGTTGATAGGGTGGGATGAAAGGTCAAGAGCTGCTCTTCTGGACGGTGTCGAAACTTGATCCTGGTCAGTGGTCTTTCGCCCATCCTTCTGCAATACAGTCCATGGCATGTTGAAGCAAATGCTCCCGCGATTCGATACCAGTAGACTGCCTCGCAGAACTCGACATTTCAACAAACTCCGAACAGAGACTGCAAATGATCGATGGATGGGCCGCAGACACCCCGAATCCACTCGTTTGCAAAGGACGAAGTTTTGGTATTAGACGGTGGACGTCGAGCATAAGGAAGCAAAATGGGAAAGCACAAGACAAAAATCTCTCAAGTTCGCCGTTGCCGAGCCGTTGCACCATGAAAAAAGTGATGAGACGTAACATCAATGAGAGGAAGGCCGTTTCTACCCACAGTGAAATTGTAGGCTGAAGCGTCGAATGGGAAGAAGAAAAGGAGGATCGAAGAGATAATAGAGGAAGAGTGACTAAGGGCAATCCCATGCCGACGTATATGATTCTTTCTTCGGCCGTCTTCTGGCAGCTGCGGGCAGAAAGAGCAAAGGGGAATCATCAGGTCGTGTTCAATCCAGTGACACGCCGCGGCTTCGAATAGTTCGGGTTCAACCTGGATCTCGGTATAAGCTGGCTGTGCGGCACTAGAAGACCAACACGGCCGGATCACCTACCGCAGCACAGAGCCTTCATCACCTTCTGAACGAAAGTGGGCTGCGGATCATTATTCCCTTGGACACCACCAGCCTGCTGGCTGCTCATACCGGGGTTTCCGGGACTCCCCATACGACCGGGAAGGTGGGCGTTAGAGTTCTGGAACTGTGCCTGGGTGGACGCCGCTGGAGTCGTTGCTTCCAGACCCCCGCTCTGACGTTTCGGCGGCATCCCGCCGGAACCGCTTGGGCGCTCGCGCGTCTTCCCAGCTCCGGCTTTGGCGGGAGAAGGGGGCGGGGGCTGCGCGGCGTTTAAACGGTCGGCAGTCACACCGGGCCGTTGGCTGTTGCGAAGCTGGCTCCCGTGCAGATCACGTCCCGTCGAGGTCTGGTGAGGCAGGTCGCGTGTCGATCCATATGACTTGTAGTCCCATCCGCGTCCATTGTTGAGCTTCATCCAGTCGTATTCTCCATCCTCCACTTCGCCGGCGTTCTTGAGAGATTGTGTCAAAAGATCGCGGAGGTAGTCGTAGTCAGGGGTGTCCTCAAAGCCGAGGTTGCGAACGTAGCTCAGATACTTGTTGAATTCTTCTGGGACAGGTTAGATATCGTGTAGTCTATTACGTCGAGCGTGACGGGGGGAAAACATACCAGGATATCCATCGCAAAGATCCTTGATGGCGGTTGTCTGCTTCTTCTCGCCAATCTTCTCGTACTTCTGCTTGTTGGTAGCAGCCTTCAATCCTTGCCAGGGAAGGCCACCCCTCAAGAAGTACATGAAGACGTGACCCAAAGCTTCCAAGTCATCCCGGCGTGATTGCTCACGACCCAGATGTGTGTTGATACTCATATAACGAGCGGTACCCGACAGAGACTTGCGCTCGCGATAGGGAATGTGCTGCTTGGTCTTGGGATCGCGGTATTGCTTGGCCATACCGAAGTCGACGACATGGATGACGTTGGCAGCCTTGGTGGACGGACGACCGATGAGGAAGTTGTCTGGCTTGATGTCGCGGTAGATCAGGTTCTTCTCGTGGATTGTTTGCACGCGCGAAAGCTGGAGGAAATTAGATGGGGGAATCTGCGAGTTACCGGACAAGACATACCATCTGCTTGGCCACCATCACCACAGTCTTGGTCGAGAACCGGCGGTTGCAGTGATCGAAAAGGTCCTCGAGACTGGGACCGAGAAGGTCGATAACGAGGATGTTATGCAGACCCTCCTGTCCGAAGTAGTAGACATTGGGGATACCAGCTGTGGGACACGGTTAGCAAATGATGTTGGGAAAACTCCAAAACAGGAAGACATACGGCATCCGACCAAGATCTTGTAGGTCCGGTACTCATCACGCAGTTGAGGAGCCTCGCTCTTCCGGGGTTCCTGTTTCGGTCAGCTTGAAATTCATTCCTGCTTTCACAACATGACGTACGAATTTGATGGCCACCTGCTGGTTGTTCAGAAGGTTGGTGCCCTCGAAGATGACACCAAAAGAACCTTCACCGATCTTCTTTCCGACGCGGTAGTGGACACCCACTACGTTTGACGAAGAGGACGCCATGGGGGACGGTGGTGTCAGGAACGGAACTTTTGATCACAGGGCAATGGCTTCCAGGAACGGGCACGTGATTTGCACTGTCAGGAACGCAGTCAGCACGAGATCGAACGGGATCACACGAGGGCACTCGACTGGTTGGACATACACCGCAGGGATGCCTGATGATTAACCCAAGCGATTCCGGTACTTCAATGGATGCACGTCTCGGCCGACGGATCGGGGGCGAGCAGGATCGGACGATCGAGTTGTACCCGGCGACGTGACGATGTGGCGAGCAGTCTTCACGGCGTGGAGAGCTGCAATAGCGACAAGGGCGGAATTGGGTGAGTTGTGCAGGAATTGGGCGAACCTGATTCCGTAGTCGCAGACTGGGGGGATTTTAGGCGTTCACGCCAGGCAAAGCTGCCAACCGGGGGTAGGCTTTGCCGAAACACGGGGTGAAAGCAAAACGCGGGAGGATAAAAGAAAAAAAAAAAAAGAGCACCAGAGGTACTCTACGGCGAGTACGAGCCGCACTTGAGGGCAACGGGAGAGAAGGGGAGGCAGGGGGAGGTGGAAGAGGAAGAGAGGGAGAGAAGTTGAAAGAGAAAGGGAGCGGAGGGTATTGGGAGTGTATTTGGTACCCTTGGTCGACGGGGGAGGCGCAGGGACCGGCGGTCACGGGCGGTAATGATACCCGCGCGATCGTTGGGAAACCGGGGGCGCCTTTTTCGCCTCAGGAGATTATTTGGAAGACTGCGACGCTACTTTGCACTTAGGTTCTGACCCAGGCAAATCGATCGATCCACTTCGTACGTTTCTCTACTGTAGGTGCCTGGGAAGCCTGCATCTAGAGCTTAGCATCTGCCTAGGTCTTTAATAGTGGGTGCTCAGACCCTATGGCACTGTGTACTCTAGGGTGGAATAGTAGATTTGATCAGGCCGTACGGGCACTAGAGACATTGACAAATACTATAAAGTCTACAGAGTTTAAGCAATTGAAATGAGAATTTCGGGCCCGGGGGAAAGGGCGGGATTCACCGTTCCTGCGTGCCGAGTTTTTCCTTACCGCTCAGGGGATGCCGTTGGACTCGGTCTGGAATGCGCTTAGCCTCGTAAGATTACGGTCTTGGCATGGCCCTTTTCTGCCCTATGTATGTACCTTTGATAGCATCTCTACCTCGGTAGCCTACTATTGAATTTACTGTCATATAACCCCCCAATATATGCAATGCATCCGGCATTGACAGACGCCGATTGCATCTGCAGCCCTGGTGACCCTGGTTGAGGCATATAGAGTGACCCGCGCATTTGACACGTCTTCGACCCACCCGGCGATCGCTAGCTCTAAGTTCTGGATGATAATACGGTGTAGGAGAATAATTCACTCCAGAAACACTTCGGCAGAGTCCAAATCTGGGACATTGGATTTTTAAACAGCAGCATGACAATATCATGACACGGACATTCACACGGACCAACAGGCATTGAGCCCTCTATTCATCATCACCAGCATCTTCAGCCTCGCTGCCGAGCTCCTCCTTAATGAGATCCTCGTCGTCTCCATCGCTAACATTTTCTGCGTTCTCGTGGAACTCGTCTTCAGAGTCATCATCGCTGCTTGACCCACTTCCCTCGCTTTCACCTTCACTGCCCGGGTCGTAGTCTTCTTCTTCCTCGTCCTCCCGGTCTTCGAGCTCTCGCTGAGCTTTCTGTAGCTCGCTTTCCTCTTCGACACCTGTGGTTGCAGCGGCAGCGGCCTCGTCGGTATTTTTAGGGGCGTTAACATTGTACACCTTGGCACGGCGAGCTTCCGCCAAACTGGAATCCTGCAGGCCATGACGTTTGATATACTCGTCAATGCCGCCAAAGTTGTCTTGATCGATCATAGAGAATTCAAATTCCTGGTTGTCCTCCTCAGAGCCATTTCTGGGACGAGCAAGAATGTTGAGGTTGAACGTCCGCTGGAGGACGGATGTATAAGAAACGGATTCGACCGTATCGAAGGAAAAGAATAGAAGCGGTTTCTTGAACGCAAACAGAATTCCAGTCGAGAGCAAGAATAGGTAACCTGATAATGCTGTTAGTGATTGAACTAGGCCTATCAATTTCATTGGACTCCAATGACGTGACATACCTTCTTTACTGCCCCGGAATGCTTTGACGTGATATGCCTTCTCGCCCTTGCGATGCGCCTCGGGCATTGCGCTCACGAACTCTCTTTCGTCGGGCCGCACGATATTGGTATTGAGCATATTCTCATTCAGAATCTTCCGAATCAATTCCTCCGCAGTCTCGCCTGGGTTGTTGCCGATTTGTTGTCCAGACCCGGAGAATGCAGCCTTGGCCGGGCCATCAAGCACGGTGAAAACCATAGCATCTGGAGCTGTGGCGCCCTCGGGTGGCGGTGTGATTCCATCTGCGAACTCGGGAATGATACAGAAGTTGAACTGTTTTTGCGTCTTTTCTGGGACAGGAAGGCACAGTGCATGGCCTAATTGTACGCAGCACAGATTAGCTTCAAATCTCAATATCATCTAAAGGCAAGATGACTTACGAATTTCATCCATTGAGACTCCGAATTCCACCTCCTTTGTAGCCTGGTTCCTTGCGCGAAGGTACCTGTGCCCAGCAGTGACCTCGAGCGTGAGCTTCTTGCGCTGCGGCATAGAGAAAGAAATGTCCTGGACGTAGAATTGCGTCGGCGCATCCTTTAGGCTGACAGACGCCTGCGCTGTCTCCCCAGTGCTCCCATTTTGTATTTTGCGCTTCTTTGCGGCAGGGCCGTCGGTAGGTGGCGGTACGATCGGAAGTGTGGTGCTTGCGGCCCTGGCCTGCAGGGAAGAGGTGTAACGAGCAAGGTCCTCAAACAAAGGTGCATGTTGAGGTGTGTATCCTAATCGAAGCGAGTGGATGGTCAGTGGGTGGTCCGAATGGTCGTGGTTTGGATGTAGATGGCGCCGTTGGCTACGCACCGATCGCATCGTAGACTCTTTTTTTGAGTAAGGGCTCTGTCACGAATGCCTCCTCGATGGCGGCAATGGGCATTCCCGCCGAATTTATAGCAGCAAAAGCCATTCTTGGGTGCAACTGCTCAGAGATGAGTGTAGCAGTGCTGGAGGGCAGAAGAGTGGAACTGGGAGCAAGAATGGCGTCGACGCGGAACCGTCTCTCTCCCTTAGCGGCCCGCGCATCACAACCCTACTTTTTCAATAATGTGTTTGGCAGGCTTAATTTAGTGAAATGAATTGGGCTAAAATTGCTAAAAGCATTTTGCAGGGGATTATCTCCATACATTTAATGCAGAAAAATTTGGTACTAGAATACAGTTGGGTTTATACACATCGCTCTCTGAAAATAACCCTCATGCGCAATCACAATCGGTCGATTCAAACCGTCTTGGTCCTTTGCGACTTTTGATTGGACTTGGTCGACTTTGCCTGCGACTTCTCGCCCATATTCATGCTCATGAACTGGTCGATGAAAGAATTCGTCTCCTTGTCCATGATCACGTTGCCATCGGCATCCAGCGTCGCCGCCTTGGCCTGGGCAGACTTCGCAGCCCGCTGTTGCCGTAATTGCCCAAGTGGAGTCAACAAAGACTGACTGTCAAGCCATTCCCGTCGGTACTCCTCAATGACCTTCTGCCTCACGTATTCGGGGTCGTGGCGTGTTCGGAATCTCGAGTACTTGTTGCGGAGTTCATCGAGAACGCTGGATGGGAAGGGGGAGTTCTCCAAGGACGGAGTCCAGGAGGTTTCATCGACCTCGTAACGTGACGTATCAAACTCGCCGTCCTTGAGATCAGGCTCCTCCTCGGTGGGCCACGGAATCTCCAGCTCAAGTCCCGAAACGTATCGACTGAATCGCGGAAGCCTGCTCCATGCCGGTCGCTCGAAATAGGGCTTTCCAGCGTATGCATGCTCAATAATGTGGTCCTTGATCTCTCCTGTCTCCGGCTCCTCCAGCGCTATGACGTGTCGGATGTTATCAATAGGTACCGGCATGCTCTGAGTCAGGATATCGGACTTGATGCCCATCGAGGATTTGGCCCATTCGGGAACGGTAATATCGGCCTGTGGAAGGGGACATTGTTAGTGGCTTTGCTTGGGATCGAAGCAATCGGACCGAACGTATGTCTCAAGACGCACCATGTTGAGGTCCTTGATCAGGACAGTCTCGCTGTCTTCGTTGACCTGAGAAATCTCATTGATCTTGCCCGCATCCCGACCCCGAATAATACAGACTCTGTCTCCAGGAGTGAAAAGGATTTGCTTGCGGCGAAGGTGATCGGGGATCTTGGGCGGGTGCATCGTCTGGCCGTCCATTGTGCCGTACGTGGTAGCCTCAAGTCCGGCATCTCGCTTCGGAGCCAGGGAACCCTTGGACCAGTCCTCCCAGCGAGCCTGCCTTGCTGCTTTGATGTTGCCGATTATGGACTTGTTGAACTCCCTCCGCTGTCGAGTTGCGTCCTTGCGCTCGACCAATGCCTCTTGTTTCTTGGCCCGGAAGACCTTCTTTTGGGCCTGCTTCCTGGCCGCAGCCGTCCGTTGGATGACCTTCTGCATTTTGTGTGTGGTGGCCCAGCAATGGCTGAACGTTGCTGCTGGTCCAACTTCGCGATACGCGGACGGAAAATTGCGGCCGCATCCCTGGCACGTGACATGCTGCCAAGGTGTGTATGCTTATCTAATCGTGATTGTTTTCTCTCTAGGTAGATCAGGGTGATGGAGATAGACAGGAACGAATTGTTTTTGGTTGGTATTCTCCCAAGTCTTTGTGAAATGCTTGAACTGTGATTACAACACTCGTCGATATCGATTTACATGGTTGCCAAACTTTACGCGGATAGAGTATGAAACGGGACGGTGCGCCCTCGGATATATCATTATCGCGGTATGAAATGCACGTCCATGATGATTAAAGGACTGTGTTACTTAGATGACAATAAAGAATCAATGTATGGTTCAAAATATTCGGAACATATAATTTTTAGGTCATTTTCCCCCGAGGATAATTATGACATTTTGGCAAAGGTGCAGTAGGAGGTCTTGTTTGACCATGATTCTGCTTCTTTGTCAGGTCCACAAAGCCATTGGCTTTACTACATAGCCGTTAAACATTAGACTTCAAGAACGCGTTGGTGATACCCTTAGACAAGAGACTTGTTTAATAATCTCTCAAGTGTTCACTCACATTATCTGAAACAATGCTCACTATCGACTCCAGCAATGGACTTCGTGCTTTCAGGGCCGTTTCCAGAAAGTAGCCCAAAGGGGCTCCCTAACAACAAAACACAAAAAACGAACTTGATTCTCCATCGAGGCATACACATACTATATTCTCGTTTTTCTAATATATAATGACGGCGACCATTCCGACAAGACCAATGCCATGTAGAGTTATTTTGGTCCTGAAATGGGCTTTTGATATCGCGAAATATCGAAGCTTATTTGAAAGACAATCAAGGTCTCGCTAGATCAGGGTTCCGCGCATGACTAGCATAAATGGCGTTCTGGATGGAGTGTCGGACATCAAGATGCCCCAACTGCCAAGGACCTGGCCAGACTCGACAGGATACCGACACCGAACAGCTTATCTTCGGGCAACTGGCGTGCAGACGCAAGAGCACGAGGCCGGCAGAGACACGCGCAGTACAGCTCAATATCCAAAAGCCGAACCAGCGCACGTATCGGCCGATCAGAAGCTTACAGTTCGGATATGTAGAGGATAGGCCGAGTCCCGGACGATCGATCCCGATGACACGCACGTTCAACTCATAGCGCAAAGCAACGCAGACTCCAGGCTGGAGACCTTTATAGGCAAAGATCAGAGCATCGTCATACAAGATCTAAATTCCGCGTAGTCCACACGGCTGCTCCGCCGGGGCCGATGGGACCCAGAGGACGGAGGCGCTAGCCATGCTGGTCGACCCGCCTGTGTGGCTTTCGCTAGTGGGCGAACTCGCGACAGCCGGAAAAGTGGATATTGGTACTTTGGCAACCAGTGATTATTTCCAGAGCATTGACCGGATACGTGTACTCCGTACTGCTAAAGCACTTCTCCTTGGCGCTCTGTCAAGAAGTCCCGATTCCCCCTGAAACAGACTCCTATTTTGGACTCCGAGAATGAAATAACTTCAGGATTCGGGCTCCTGTGCCCAGTCTCTATTTTTAGTCAGCCGTGGAGACGCAGCTAGCATCTGCTCTCCTTTACTCCGTATAGCACTCCACCATTGAACGAAGCCAATAGCTTGAGGCATATGCATATTTGCCTGGATCTGAAGCCAGGAAGCAAAACGAGAGGCAACAGGGATTGGTCCCGGGAACGGACAACTTCTGGAGACGTGCTGGAGCTGAGAC
The DNA here is from genome assembly GCA_037042055.1 of Penicillium sp. S103-07. Lineage (NCBI taxonomy): Eukaryota > Fungi > Ascomycota > Eurotiomycetes > Eurotiales > Aspergillaceae > Penicillium > Penicillium sp. S103-07. Next base: position 89,203 of record JAXQJQ010000043.1, read on the forward strand.
CCCTGGAAGTTTCCCATCAAATCAGGGGAAGCCGGTTGATAGCCCGGACCTTTTACAACCGCGATTTGGATTTGGTCGTTGGATGGGAGTACGTAGTAAGCAAAGAGCTCCAGAGCAAGAAACTATCGGAGCGATCGTCAGTGGACGGTTTAGTCAAGCATTTGACGGTTTGCACTAGGCAACCACCGGAGCAAGATGCACCACTAGGCGGTTTTCCTTCCGTTGTACGAATCTGAGAGTTGGGGGTTCCCACGCACGAGCAGTTGGGGGGGTATTTTCCCGTTGTCGATGATCCCGAGCCTCGCACGAGATACGGGCATGTGCCTCAAACTTTCCATCTCTAGTCCTAGAGCTACATAGAATATAGTCTCAGAATGCCAATCCATTGAGAATAGGTAGTTCATTGTCGATCCATTCATTCTCTGCAAATTTTATTCCTTCACGCCGTCGGGAAGGGCAGGTATCCCGCCCCCCGGCGCGGATGTGTTATCCATTTTCACCCGAGTACCTTAAGATGAAGGAGCTAGGATAAGCCCCTTTCCCCTGTGATATCAGAGACCCCGATCATTGCATAACTCTTCCGTTTCCAGGTCACAGCCACGGTGGCTGAGTCTCAAGAGACGAAAGAGTGGACCGCTTGTGACGCGGATACGGACACGCTCAGCCACACATAACCTGCTAGGGCTGGCAGGGTAACCGTATTACCGCGGCCGCAGCAGATCCTTTCCAGGCCGAGGGCCACGAGACGAGCACGGTGTCCAGCAGCGTGGGAAACAATTCTGGCACCGGAAAAAAAGACGAGAAGTTCAGGATCTAGGATATTTAGGCTAGAATACAAACAAATGTGGTGCATGCCACGAAGAACCGGTAGTCTCACCATCAGGGGAGGGCAAAGCCAAAAAAAAAAAAACGATACCACGTACCACAACAAATACCCCGACAGAACGAGGCAGCAATACGACAGAGTACAACAAATACACCGATACGGCGGCCACCGCCCAGCGTAGTCTGGCCTCTCCTCCTCCACCTCCAAGTCATCAAATATTCTTTCCATCCTCACTCCATCTCTCTTTCCCTGGCTTCTGCTACTCGCATTAGCTGGTTTTGGTCTTCTGTTCCTTTCTAACCTATTTGCGGCTCTTCCTAATTCACAGTGCGTGTTGACCATTTTCCCCTTTCACCCTGAGACTGTCCCGGAGCAGCCTGAACCTGTCCCTTTCCCAACACTCCTGCCTTACTCCCTGACCGACCCCCTCTTCAACCCACCCCCACCGCTTTGCCCATCACTTCGCTTTCTCCAGACATACATCGTGTTTCTTCGTCCGCTAACTCACTGCAAAGATGGCCGAGATTCGACGCAAGCTCGTCATCGTGGGCGATGGTGCCTGCGGTAAGACCTGTCTGCTCATGTACGTACTCTGACATCAGAATCATCCCACTCCGCATCCCCCTTGAATCCCTTCGTTCGGCTCCAGCGATCTAACATAAATCACCCCGCCAGTGTCTTCTCAAAGGGCACCTTCCCTGAGGTGAGCTCCAAATCCGTTTTCCCCGATCTCTTGCCTTATCTCTGGCAACGGCCCGACCGCATCGGCCCCGAAACAACCCGTTCTGACAGCCTTGATTGCAGGTCTACGTCCCCACCGTCTTCGAGAACTACGTCGCCGACGTCGAGGTTGATAACAAGCACGTCGAGCTTGCTCTTTGGGATACGGCTGGCCAAGAAGATTACGATCGCCTCCGTCCTTTGTCATACCCCGACTCGCACGTCATTTTGATCTGTTTCGCCGTGGACTCGCCCGATTCGCTTGACAACGTCCAGGAGAAGGTGGGTGTTTTTCGCTTTGCATGTGCTTGCGCATCGTGAGTGCTGACGCCGTTTCGCAGTGGATTTCCGAGGTTCTCCACTTCTGCCAGGGCCTTCCTATCATCCTTGTCGGCTGCAAGAAGGATCTGCGCCACGACCCCAAGACTATTGAGGAGCTCACCAAGACCTCTCAGAAGCCAGTCACCCCTGAGCAGGTACGTTTTTGCCCCCCCCCCCTCTCTCTAACCCCGGGACAGCGGCTAATGTGTTTCGCAGGGTGAGGAAGTCCGCAAGAAGATCGGTGCCTACAAGTACCTCGAGTGCTCTGCCCGTACCAACGAGGGTGTCCGCGAGGTCTTCGAGGCCGCTACCCGCGCGGCCTTGCTGAAGGCTCAGAAGAAGCCTAAAAGCGGCAAGAAGTGCCTGATCCTGTAAACTACCCCTCGGCTTTTAGCGCGGATCGGCTCGAGCGAAGATCGGAACCGACGAGACTCGGGCAAATTTGATATTTTCTAATATTTCGGGGGCTGCTGGGCCTGCAATACCGAGATCGTGGATAATGTCGAACCCGGGCGCCCGAGTCGTGAAATTTCCCTCTACACCCCCTCTGCAGTTGGCCGACACTTGTGTTTCTCTTTTTCCTTTTTTTGCCCTTTATTTTGCAGAATTTGTCTAGGGAGGCGTTGTCTTCATAACCCTGTGGGCTTTTCTCTTTTCTCCCCGTCTCTCTTCCCCCTTCCATCCGACACCGTGGATCTCAATGACAAAGTTGCCCATCCGTGGCAGTATAAATCTTTTTTCTAAAGAACAAAAAATCATCAAAAAAAAAAGCACTGGAAGAGAGGAGACAGGAAGTAGCGCCGGTTGTGAATTCGTGCTTGGAAGTTACCCGTGATGATAGATGATTCCCGTCCTTTTCGGACATCTCTCCCAGCGAAGAGCTCCCTGCTTTATTTCGATTTGTCACACCTAATACAAGGAACTTGGATATTGTCATTTTCTAGACCATACTAGACCTTCAAGTATTTGAAGAAGTTAAAACGTAGCATACTTCGTGTATAGGATCTTTCAAGAATCTCTTGACTTGGGCATATCCTCTAGGGTTCATCTAGTGCCAGTACTTTTCGGTACCTTTTCACAGACAGCCGACAACCTGAGGTCAAAACGTTGGCTGGGGTCTAAATCAGTCCAGTCTTCGTGGCGGCTTGGTGAACGGTCTGCATGCAGTCCTGGAGTATTGCTATGATACGACAGCGGAGCGTTTCTTGTTATTAGATATGTACGCGCCTGCATGAGGACATATTTGGTATCTTTTCGATTCCTGTGGTCGACGTATCGCAGACCTAAGCCTCAGTGGTCTGCTCTCAACTACAATTGAATGCTATGCACCTAGAACACATACCGGGCTAGCAAAAGACCACTCAAGTATCAAGACCGATTCAAACTCAACAACCCTTCAATATACCGCCTCGCATCCATCCCGAGGCCCTCGACCAGCTTCGAAGGCGTAGTATCGTTAGCACGGGACGAAGCCAACTTAGAAGATGATGCACCGCCTAGGTCGCGGAAGAAGCGCGTTCCACTGCTTATCCTCGCGTGACTCGCTGGGGAGACATGGTCACTCGCTTTACGTATGATAAAGGCCTCCTGTGCCGGAGAGGGTGGAGTAGTATCCAGCCGGGGAGACGGGGCCGTCGAAGAGAGCTGATCTTCATCCAAAGAGGGCGGTGCAAAGGTCGAAGTATTGTTGAAGCGTACCCAGACTATCCACCACCCACGGCTGGTTTTGCTGGTGCGCTCGAGTTCCTGCGGCCGGGTGCGGGTGTCGATGTACGTTGTTAAGAGGCGGTGGTGGATGGCGAGGCTTTCAACGCGGGACCATGGTAGTGTACTTGGGCGAGAGGGGGAGGGGGAGGGAGTGCGTGGGGAGTTGGGGGGTTCTCTTGGGTGGGAGGGTGTGGCTAGGCCGGGAATATTTGGAATGGAGGAACGGATGGTTAGGTTCGATGGGTCGTAGACGAGGTCATAAACTGCTTGGCGCTTGGTGGCATCTGGTGTGCCTTCTGTCATGGAAATGCGCGAGGCGGCTGTTGTGGGGGACGTTGATGCTAGGAGTGGTTTTTGGAGAGGGCCGAGTTGGTGGTGTATGCTTGTGTATAGGGACGGAGATGAGAGAGATGGGGTCTCTGGGTCGAACAGGAACGTGAACACGAACGGTTGGTACTGTTGATCAGGTCGTTAGCTCGTTAAGTCGGCATCCCAGGAGTGCCCCATTACCTACCACATATATAACTGCCCGGAGCGGTGTAACCTCTTCGGCATCTGTTCGTCGGACATGAAGAGACCGGTGTATGATTCGGCTCTTGGATCTGCCTCCATCCACCTCAGGCTCTGGGCTCCTTTCTTCCAGGTCATCCAGAATATCCAGGTCGTCGCGGGGTCCTAGGACAAAACGACCGAGAGTAATGTTCTTGGATTCACTTCTGTGGTCACTGGGCTGCGGTTCATCAGGCGGTGGGGATTGTGCAGTGGAAGATTCGTTCCGTCTAGCAGCGTCTGCTGTTGGTTCGTTGACTGCACCGGGGGAACCGACGGGTGATGCGGATGCGGATTTGGCAGAGAAGCTCCACGCGGAGCCATATCCAAGAGTCAGGTACTTCATGACCGTATCTGTTGGGAACGCAGACTTGTCGGTCTTTTGGTCGTCTTCCGGCGGCGATGTCCCGTTTCTTCTTTCGTGTGTGTTGTCGTGAGTTCTAGGAATTGACTGTGGCTCTGCCGTTACAAGCGGGCGAGGTATGCCCGGCGTGTGACCCAATTCTGGCGTTGACGGCTGAGCTCCTAAGAGTTCCTGCCTTCGTTGTCTCCGTGGCTTTCGTCGATGTAATGAGTTTGGGTCCCGCCCAATTCCATATGCCATGTCGCCGTATCGGAAAATCCACTCCATCCAGTGGGACACATGCGTTAGAGACGGGCGAGAAACAGCTCCAGTCCCAGAGAAAATGATACCATCAGCAGGTCGCGGATCAGTATCTGACCCCAGCCATTGGATTTCATCGTTCTTGAATACCGGCGGGGAGTCACTGGCTTGTCTAGACGGATCGCCGAACCTCGAGACAACCAGGTCAACCAAACCATCTGTCCTGGCCACGAAATCTTCAAGTACCTCTCTTTCGCCACTGCCCCATTCTTCTTCTCCGACCCCAATTCCCAACTCTCCGCCCGCGGCAAGTTTGATCCCATTATAGATCTCCACGATAGGGTTGCCGGTCAAGAGGAGCTCCCAGTTCCACGCAAATTTATCCCAAAATCGTTCTAAAAAGAGGCAGAACGAACATCTCCCCACGCGGGTATAGAGATTGCTCAATGAGAAGTCATGGAGGAGAAGGAATATTGCGTGGGCGCGCCGTAATTGCTGAATATGTAGCTGCGGGGGTCCCATTTCTCTCGCCGAGTACTGAAACGCAGGAGAACCAGCTCCATTCCCCGAGGAGGATTGAGATGGGTCTGCAGGCAATCGAGTAAGGTCGATGGACTAATTCGATCTGAGCTTTGATATCCCCAATGACTTCGGCCATACTTACGGCAACAACCCACCAGTCCTTCTCCAGCTCAAGAAGAACTACCCGCGCTTTATCGGTTTCGACATATTCCAGTGGCTTGTCCGAAAAATTGCTAAACGAAGATCCAATGAGCTATGTCCAGCCACAAGGTTAGGAGTGATTTCTACCTGGCAAAGCTCACCATGCCCTGCGCTAGGCCTATCTGGCGTAACCTTTCATTCTTGCCATTCTCAGATATTTTGGCATCATCATCCTCTGCAGTAGAGATTTCTGCGCGTTGGTTCTTCGCTCTTGAGGTGTGAAACACGATCTGGTCTTCTAACGTCTCGTCGGTGGGGCCGAGGGTCGGATTGTAGATAGCGAGGAAGGAGAGCTGCGCGGGGATCACGCTGTCAAGCTCGGTTTCAGGCATCGCATCGTCAGCTGCAACTCGCACTCAAGCGATCGCAGGTGAATGCGGAGAAAGAGACGAGGGGCCGCGGTCGATGATGTTGATATCACGTGGCGGCTTATCGATAAGTCGCGAGCTTTGAACTGCGTGTCGAACTTCCTCCAGCTTTCGCGGAGTCAAACATGTTCGTTGTACGTGGAGCAGGGACCTTTGGTCTCTGCAGGCATGTCGCTGTTTCTCGGTGGCCTGCGTCGAGGCTATATTCGATGAAAACCTATGATCCCCTCCGGATTCTGTTTTGCGGCTCCGACGAGTTTAGTATTGCCTCCCTGAAAGCTCTCCACGCCTATCATATGAAACAACCGAATCGAATTGCTTCTATAGACGTGGTGTGCCGACCAGGAAAGCGAGTGGGAAGAGGCTTGAAGAAGATTCGGCAAGGTTAGCTCGATATACCAGTGTAATTGATTGCTTCTGGTTCTGATACACGGTTTCATACAGTGCCCATCAAGGAGACTGCCGAGGCTCTCTCACTTCCAATCCATGAGATTGACACATTCACTGGATGGACGGTAAGTGCCTATAGCAATCAAACCACGCATTTTGGCATTTATACTCATTATACTAGCCCCCGGTTACTCCGAATGGTCCCATCAATTTGATCATCGCGGTATCATTTGGGCTATTTGTACCTCCCCGTATCTTGAATTCCGCCAGATACGGGGGTCTGAACGTACATCCTTCATTGCTGCCAGAGTGAGTGATCATCCAAGTAATATCCTCGAGTAAAGTGACTGACCATGCCATTAGTTTCCGAGGCCCAGCTCCGCTGCACCACACTCTTTTGACAGGAGAAAGGTCAACTGGAGTGACACTCCAGACTCTACACCATAAGAGCTTCGACCATGGGACAATTCTCTCCCAGACCCCACCACCTGGCTTTGAAATTCCCAATCCCGACTTATGCACTGTCCCTGAGCTGCTAAACCTCGTTGCACCAAAGGGCGCCCAATTATTAGTGGACGGAATCAACGATGGCCTTTTCGTACCTCCATTAGAGGACGCAGGATGGCGTGCCAACGCGGCCACCGACGACCTGACACACGCAAGCAAAATCAAGCCGGAGGACCTCCATATTGACTGGCCAAACTGGACAATGCTCGAGATCAATCGACGCAACCGAATCCTCGGGCCACTATGGAGCAAGGCACTAGTTACATCAAATCCTTCGGACGGCCCTCTCACGTTCCAGCAAAAGCGGGTGATCCTGACCGAGACCGAAGAAGTGGAGCCACCGAAAGGATGTGATTCTTTGGCGGTTGTCCCAGGTCTACCATTTGTGAATGCTCCCCACCCCGTTGAACCGAAGAAGGGACGAGCTCTCCATGTGTTTACTCGGGACGGCAAGGTCCTGCGCATCAATAAGATGAAAGTAGAGGGTGAACCAGTGGCTGATGGGCTCCGCGCAGCGATCAAGGCTCGCATGTTTGGTGACCGATCGTTCCAGTCAGAGGGCGTTGAGTTTACAACTTTCCGCAATCCTCTGGTTTGAAAAGGAGATGTTTGTACGATATCTTGTTGTCTATCAAAATGATACCCTCCATAATAAGTTTGGCTTCTCTACCACACCCTAGCGAAGAATAATCTTACTACTTCTATAAAGGTCCACCGAAAACCTCCAGGGCTATTTGAAAGAGAATCCGGAATCTAAAATAATTGTGCGTGTTAATCTCTACCTTCTTAGCAAAGGTGTGATGTTATGCGTACCGATCTGGACGGCCTGTCCCGTCATAGAAGAGTTCTTTGCAGTGGCAATGTAGAGATCCGCAGTATCCTCGACCTCAGGCTGTGATGGGTGGGTTAGTATATCCTGATAGAAGAAGTCTGATGACTTACCAGCCGCTTAAGAGCTGTCCTTTCCTTCCATCCTTCAATCTTATCGGGAGAGAACCGCTGGCCCTATTATTGTCAGCAATTTCCCTATCGTAGAGTCATGAAACAGCAGATACCCATTCAGTCAGCAGAAGACCGGGAAGAACGGCATTGACTCGGACCTTGGGGCCTTGAGTCTGAGCGAGACATTTCATGAGATGGATCACTGTGATGGACATTAGCAATTCGAGTTTATAATTTTGATAAAAGGATAGTTTACCTGCTCCCTTGGTGACGGCATATGGCAAGCTGCTGCCACTGGGGGTGACACCCTAGATTGGATTTGCGAGGTTAGCTTCCAAGCGTCTGATAAAGAAGTAACTCATATCACGTTGACCTACAGCAGTTGACGAAGTGATGATGAAGGCGCCGCCTTCGGGGTTAGCATTGAATGTCGGCAAAGCAGCTTTGAAAAGATAGAAACTGCTCTTAACATTGACATTCCAACACTGTTATAGTCAATATAGGAGTTCAATTCAATAAGGGAGATAGATACCTTGTCCCAGTCTGCGTCGTCCATTGCGTCCAGATCGGCAAAGTTGACCATTTTGGTCCATCCCTTCATTATTCAATCAGATGAATCCAAGAAACCTGCTATATACCATGAATTCACCTACAGCGTTTGAGATCACGATATCCAAGCCGCCCAGTTGTTCAATAGTCGTCTTGACGGCATTGGCGCATTCGATTTGGCTTCCTGCATCCTAAAGACACTATCAGTGATTCAGAATCCCAGGCAAAAAGTTGGTGCACAATCAACCTACACCCTGGACAACAGTAGTCTTGACTCCGTACTTGCTTGCGATATCCGAGGCAACTTGATCGGCTGTCTCCTTGTTTGACACGTAGTTGATGGCGATATTGCTCCCCTCGGCGGCAAACTTGTTAGCAACGAGGGCTCCCAAGCCTCTAATTCCGTGTCAGTTGTGACCCCTTTGAATCCTTTGCTCTCCACATAGCAATTGTTCTTACCGAGAGCCGCCGGTGATCAGAACATTCCGACCCTTCAGAGAATAGGGCATGATGGATAGAACGGCTTGTTGATCTGAGTCCGTCCGAAAAATAGAGCGATTGAACCTAATAGAATGTTCTCAGGGATGCAAGATGTCAGTTCGATGAGGGGGATGCGGGGCCGTTACGCGATGCAGCGCGGTAGATCAGGCACAGGACAGCGGGGTTATTCCGATGATAGGTCGCTGTTCTCCGCTCGGATATGGGACATTTAGAGACAAAATAGAAAGCTACACTTTACTACAGACTCGGTTCTCTTCGGTAGATAGTACACTCTATGGCTCTAGGACGACCAATAATCCCCACATCGGTATGTGGAGGGGAAACTACTGCGGGACCAAGCCTCGGCTTTATCAGTTCGTACAGATATCTCATTCCATTCAAACGCGCTAAAACATCGCAGCGGAGATTATGCATGACTGTTTTTAATACGTTGTTTGCCACCAGGACTTGGTAACACGGCCCAGCCCGCATACTGGGTCTTCTTCATCCCCGGCCACGCCTGCCGCCCAGCAAGAGACCGCCATTGAACGAGGAAAACGTCGGCCAATGGAAGCAGCAGGACTCCAGTGGTACTTAGATCGCTGACGCGGGCCCACGATTCCACAAACATGGTCCTTAGACGTGAAATAGCCGGCCTAGAACTACTGCCGGACATCCAGCGGGAGACGAATTCGCAGAACCGGATGACTTTCGCTGCGATAACCATGCACAAGCCGACAGCCGGGCCATTCGTAAGGATAAGGTCGGGCTGGGGCGAGAGATATCTCGGGGGTAACCGCTTCTGACCCGGATACCGCCCCAAGAGAACCTCGAAACAGGCCCAAAGGCAGTGGATGGTAGTGAATGGGGCGGTCCAGTATGACTGATGGACACGTCGTGCTCGCGGGATCGTAACGATTGTGTAGTCCTCGGAGGAATTGTTGCTTTTTTGAAGGAAATCGGCCTCGAATTCTCTAGCTTTCTCGGCGCTGAAGTTATCCCCCGAGCTCACGACGTAGGTCCGGTATGTGTAAAGGGTGGGATCAAGGGGTATGTTTTTAAGCATGGAGAACATCTCTGCTGTATGCCCACCGCTTCCGAGCACCAAGAGCAGGTGGACGGGCTGGTTCTTCCGGCGAACTTGGGGAATCGGGGCATTCTGGGAGTATGTCAACGAGACGACGATGATCTAGATGGTCAAGGGTCAGCTTTGTACGAATGTCATTCTTATGGCTAGTTCGAGGGAAACACGCACGAAGACAGCAAGAATGGCAATGGTAGTTATTGGGCCGAGAAGCTTCCAAAAGAGCTTCCAGAGCAGCCACAAAGTGGAAGCCATGATGTCACTGCTGGTGCGCCGAGGTGTCAAGAGCTCGAGGTTCGCGATGCTATGAGAGGTTCATGATGTAGGAAAATTGATAACTCGGAGAAGGAGTCGAAAGCAGATGTGAATTGCGCCTGCATTCCCGAGCAGCGAAGTGTTTCTTTTGGGCAAAATTGAAGCTGTCGCGTCCGCGACGACACGTGCCCGCAGTGGTCTGTGCAGCCCCGGGCTTATTTTCTTATCCTCTGTTCTCCCTTCATACTTGAAACACCTCTGAGTGCTACTATGCCATGGCGCTCTTTCCTAAGCGTTTGACCTGCCACGGTTGTGGGCATCGCTCCCCCCAGCCGGTCCGTGGCTCAGTCGGCAAATTTCATTGTAATCATTGCGACGCCGATACCTATCTTGACCAGGTGCGCTCTCCCAACCAGAAGCAAAGGCCCTTCAAAGGCACTGACATGTAAAAATCTACAGAATGGAGAAATTACAGATCCTCCAACAACGGATACAAACCCAGCAGGTGCCTCAAGCCCGCGTTCCGAGCCAGTCGATTCAATAGCCAGAGGCTCCGATCTTTTTTGCTCCCAATGTCTTCGCAACCAGCACCTACTCACAACCTCCTTGGCAAACTACTCCGAAGCCTCTGAAGACCCCAATCAACACGACGAAGAGCGTCGCTACGAGGCGTTCCGCAAAACAATGGAAGACCAGTACCCACAAGTATGCGATGCTTGCGAGCCTCGCGTGGTGCAGCGCATCCGCCAGGCCGGCTACGAAGCAAAAGCCGATCACCTCCGACGCATGATGGATCGAAGCAGAGCCAGCAAAGCCGCAAGGAGGGAACGAAACTGGGGTTGGCGCAGTCTTTTGGTTTATGCGGGTGCTTTTGGATACTGGAGTAGTGTGTGTGGTCAACTTGCATGGGACGCAATGAGTGCTTTGACTGGCTCCGATACCTGGCTTCAGGATGGTACTCTGGACAATCCACCATCATTGCTGTTTTGTTGGAGGCAGGTATGGGAAACTCGGCGCATTCCCAGCGAGTGCTCCTTTGACTTGGCACCCTTCGCAGGCCTCGCGCTCATTGCGGGCTGTCTATCCCTATGGTGGAACCCCAAGTTACGTATGAAGGTTGATGGGAAAAGCGGCAGATTTGTTGGTTTGTCGGAGTACTACAAGGGTCAACTCGTCGTGTTGGTCGCGCGCTGTGTATTCTGGGCTCTGCTCAAGGATCCATCTTCAAGCGGCCTCAAACCCGACTTGCCCCCTGCTCTGCATATGTTCATGATAATGTTTACTATTCTGGTTAGTGCCCCTTCCACACAATCCCCGATTTTGAGCTAATCTTTTAGTCTGTCGTGATTTCTCGCCAAGTCGTACGATACGACGCTCGCCCTCTGGTTAATTGGGGGGACCACTCTTGGGAGACAAGAGTTAGAAGCCCAGGATCCTCTCCTGCGCCAGTTGATCGTGGACAGCCACGGATCGACTCAACAAATGTCAACGATCAACCAGTTGCCTCGTCCTTTCCAATCGGGAGGCTGGCTTCGCCTCTGGCCCCTGCGGAGCCATTGCCCGCCATTCCTCCTACGCCTCCACCTGTAGCCGAGGATATGGATTGGACTCCCTCTGCTCCGCAAAACATTCGGCCGACTGTGAGTGTGACCCAGCGAAATCAGCCATCGGTTTTCAATGGTCCTTCACCATTCTACGGCAATCTGCCAGCTGCTCCGAAACCTCCGGCATGGAATCTTCGCACTAAACAGTCGACCAAACCCATTGAGCAAGTTGTTCAACCCAATCCATTCCACCGAAGCCCAGTCCAGCCGCCAAACATGCTACAACAGAATCATACAAAACCGGAACCCGTCTTCCAAGCCCCAAAATTCTTTCCACAGGCTGATTACAACCAAATGACCGGGCTGGAAGCCCTTTTCGAAGACACTTTCGACATTAACAAGGATGCGCCCAGGAGAGACCGAAGCCAACCAGAGCGCGGCCGAGATCTTTCAACCAATCCTCTTCAAAGCCAGCTTGTATATCAGTACCTCCGGCTGGGTCTTTTGCTGGGCTCGATGGGTGCATGGACCTTTTCCCAGAATCACGGGCTCTCCATTCCGGGGAATTATATCGAGGCCAGTGCTCTGGGCAGCGCCAGTCTGATCGCCGGATTTGCTCTTTTGGAAGCAGTCAAGAGACCCATGGTGCATTGGAATGGAATGGAAATTTTGGTTTATCTCACTGAACTTGTGGCCGCTGTACATCTGGGGAGTCATTTGCCCAAGGCCGATTTTGAGCGCGCCTACTTCGACCGGTACGGAAAGTTGCTGCTGGTGTTTATGACCGTCCAAGAGTTTTTGGGTCTCCTGGCTTTCCACCGTGCAATGCCAGCTGCCGGTGTACCAGAAGCCCAACATCCAACAAGACCTTTCTTGCCTCAGTCTGGGTCACCACAGCGCCACTCGCCAGCACCGGGTGCTATCACCCGCTCCCCCTTCGAGTCTCCGCCCAATAGGTCTCCCGTGGCACCGTCCTTTGACTCGCAGCAACCCGCACCCCTCCCATCATTCTCTCAACGGACCGCACCTTCTCTCTCTTTTGGCTCCTCCGATGGAGCTTCGACTTTCTCATCGACTTTACCTGATGTGCCGAACTACGGACTTTCTTCGTCTCGGTCATTCAATGCCTTTCCCACAAAGAACCCCCACAGTTTCACGATGAGCGACCTTAGAGCAAGCGACCCACCATCAGATTACGAGCAAGATTCGGACACCGAGACCGTCGCGACCACGGCAACAAACATGACCAATGCGACGAACCGCAACATCAGGAACATGGGCTTTAGCTCTGCATTTTCACCACGAAGAAGCGAACTTGGTCCCGGAATCGGCGGTCTCAGTTTAGATGATGGCCCTGCTCCTCGTCGCATGACACGCAGCCAAACCCAGCAAGGCTTAGGGAGCCGAAGGCTCACAGGCCGTCCTATCAGATGAATATAGTTTGTCAGATCCTATCATTTTCATCATCCGCGACAGTCTACAGCTATTTCTCATTTTGTTTGCTTATTTCTTCAACATTATAGCTGGCTGGAAATTTCTCAGACCAGACAAGGTTGATTATCTATTTTGTTTTTGGAGGGACTGTTTCAGCGAGCATCGCATTCATAGCGTCCATGATTGGTTTTGTTTCTGTGGGCTGGGTTGCGTTTCATTTGCCCAAGTGCTGTACATATGATTGGAGGGTTTAACGACTGATATGATGAATGAGCGATGTGAATACACTTCTAAGTGACTGCTCTGAATGATTTCTTTTAACACCCGTTCGAGAGGTAGCTGCATCTTTCTAGGCCAAATATCCTCCAATCGGGAACACTGGCACGAAACCAGTAGAGAGCCAAGAGCAGCGAATAAAATTGGGCACGCCCAGGCGATCACCAGCCTGCTAATCGAAAGGCAGGACACTGGGGAGCTCAAGCCGAGAGACAAATCATAGCGGGGAACCATACAAGCTCGGAACCTTGGAACGACGCAAACCAATCAAGCCGTTGCCAACTCACCCATCAGCTGATACCGTGATTTAATCAGCCACCGATGAACGTATTAAAGCCCGAGTAGTCTGACGTGAATCACCGTATCGTTTTGACGCGCATCCAAGATGTCTTCATTCAGCAACTTCCAAACTCTACTGGACCAACAAGTCGGGACTCTACCCAAGCGATCACCGCCATCGCCAGGTATGTGTCTGAAACACGACGTGGTTTTCTAACTAAAGTGGCGTGCAGATAAACCAAAGAAGCACAGGCCCATCCCGACCAGCTCTTTGCGCTTTCAAGGAGCGGCTTGGGCTGCTGCAGGTGGTGGCATGGCTGCAACGCTCAACGGGGTTTATCGAATTTTCCGGAATTTCCGTGGATTCCGGTATATCTAAAATGGTCATTATGAGCTAGTCTTTGATTTTGAATGCGAACCGAGGGCAGCTGGGAAATTCAAAGGAAGCGTGCTTCCATAACGGTCGTGGATACACTCCACTATGGTTGCCTCGGGGCGAGTGAATTGTACTGTTCTTTTCAATAGTACTGGTATATGACTGCAATGACCATTAAATGATCTTCAACGACTTTCCCAAGTAACAAGTGGAGTACTTTACTGGCAGGCCATCATATCGACCATAGCACACGCGAGAAGAGCATCCTTGAGGCAGTTTTATAATAGATAACTAATGCGGTCGCTATAGGTATTGCTAAATAAATTTTCATCTTGTATCGAATTTTGGAATCATTTCAGGCCGCTTATTATTGATATTTTGTGAAACAGAAGCAAGCCCATTACAATCGGCGAGATTTCTCCAGGCACCTTCACGCGCAACTCTTTAGCAACTGTCAACCAGTACCACCACCATGACCACCACTATTACCACTACCTCCATTAGGTCCAGTGCAAATATTCAGGATCTCAATTAAAAACTAGTAATGTTAGCTTCTCTATACCGACGCAATTTTCGCGACCCACATTTTCAGTATCGCAGCATAGGGTTTGACCCTTGCACGAGCTGCCCACTACGGAGCCAGTTAGCGTCGCTATACAGGTAGAGTTTTGACATGGAAGTGCGACGACATTGCATACAGGGTGCACACCCAACTCCAATATCAACAGTTCTCCCTAACAGGCTGACAGGAAACAGAATCTGGCAACACTTCGGCGTCTGTTTTCCATTGGAACATGTAACGGAGCTCTGCCTCTCGGAGAGCGGGGACGCGAGAGCAGTGGCAGCAGTTAAAAGAAATACGTTGAGTCTCATCCTGGGAGATGGAAGGCTGGGACGTTAACGAAATTCGTTGACCGAGTTGAGACACTAATACTGCTCTTCGTACGAAGTCGCTACAGTGGCAGTCCTGCCATAAATATTCTAGGATGCTTTGAATAGCCTGATCTAGATCCCATGTAACCTAGGTCAGGATCGGATAAAACATGGGTTAAGTGAATTGTATACGAATGTGGTCGTGACCCCTAGACACGTCTGGCTTCAAATCCAACTCGCCCTCGTTGAACCATTCCAGCCTTCTACTCCAGTTTTTCCACCACTAAGGAGGTAAGATGCCAATGACTTCGACTTGCTCCGCGGTGACGCGGTCTGCAGTAAGGTAAAAGGCCTCAAACAGAGGCCGTTGGCCAAAAGTCTCCCAGATAGTACAGGCAAGTGTCCAAATATCAGAGGCAAAGGAGAGGGGCTCTTTAGAGAACCTGGCCTCGGGTGGTTGGAGGAGAGGAAGGGTCTTTGAGGAGAACCTGAGGGTTTCGTAAGGATTGAAAGATTCTCCAAAGTCGCTAAGGATGATCTTCTCCTCTCCTAAAGCAATATCATCGCTGCGAGCACCAAACCAACCGGGAATGTATACATTCGCGGGTACGCCATTCGACAATGGCTTGCCATCCACACGGATAACAGCCTCTGACTCAGGCTCTCCGAATCTCTCGTATAACTCTGGCGTAGAATATTGATCGATCGCTTTGGGAAACTGGACTAGAATATTGCCTAGATGAAGATCTTGAAGTAGTCAGCTATGCAATCTAGCCATAATTATTTATACGCATCGCATACCGCCGTGTACAATATGTTCACTGTGAAGAAATGCGACTCCACGGATAAGTTGGGCAACAATCGACTGCGCGACCTTAGACCGAAAAAGACCGAAAGTCGAAGCCTCTTTTGCATCAAACAGGCTCATTCGTGCCGGCAGAGTGACGATACACCTATGCTTCCTATTGGGACCGACAGCCCAGAATTGTTCGATGAGGGGTGGAATAGTTTCGCTTCCTGGTCTAGACGGCGATTTTGCAAGAGAACATAGAAAACTAGCCTCGGGCGCATTAATACTGGCATCAGCAGTAATGACTTTCACCGCCACATATCTGGCCATCTGTAGGTCACGGGCTAGCCATATAGTCGAGTATCCTCATACCCAAGTTTGTCAACCAGTCGATATCGGCCGTCATCTAGGTCGTCCCCAATCTTCAATGGATGATATCCCCCGGGCCTGTATCCGTCAAGGTCTTCAACGTATTCAATAAGCTTGTACTGTGGCTTACCGGGTTTTACACTCGATGATCGAGATTCGCTGGTTCCATCTGTATCCACGCATATCTTATCTGCATTGAGGGGGCTGGAAGTAGACATCGGTGATGCCTTTCGGACATGAAACTGGTTTCTGACAGAGCCGCATACCTGCTCAAGAGTTCGTCGGGCATTGACGCAAGTACGTGCAAACATTTGCACAGGCAGCACCCAGCTCAAATACCAGGCCGCACCATAAGTGAACGCGTCCAATCTGCTGTTTTGATGACTAATATTTGCGGTGACGGATGAAGCCAAGACGAGCCTACTGACAACAAAAGGATACCTGAATGAATATGCAACGTGGAAGATAAGCCATGTATAAGAACTTGACGCAGTCGATTACATCCTCATAGTGAAGTAGCAGTAAAGTCTTTCCCAAGTCCCTTAACGAGCTACATGCTCCACCTGAGATTCCAAAGCTTTGTTAGTATCTTCTGCAGCCAAAGCATGCTCCGGATCAGAGGCTTTCTGCTGAACCAGCTCCGTCACACCAAAGAGATCATCCATCTTCTCAAGAGACATACCCTTGGTCTCGGGAATAAAGAACCAAACAAAGACTACCATGGAGAAACAAAAGCATGAAAAGATAATATACGTCCTGCAAGCAGTCAACAACACGAACCAAACC
Organism: Penicillium sp. S103-07; assembly: GCA_037042055.1. Lineage (NCBI taxonomy): Eukaryota > Fungi > Ascomycota > Eurotiomycetes > Eurotiales > Aspergillaceae > Penicillium > Penicillium sp. S103-07. The sequence goes on from JAXQJQ010000043.1 coordinate 105,955, forward strand.
TGGAAACTGTACTCAATCGAAACTTACCCATATCCATTAGACCCAACAGTAGCCAACATATTCGGCACAGCCCTCGCAACCACAAAATTAAACAACCACTGCGTCGCCGCACCAAAAGCAACATTCAGTGAACGCAGCCGCGCGGTCGGGATCTCCGAGACATAGATCCAGCAGACAGGTCCCCAGCCAAACTGGAAGAATGCAGCGAAGAGGAAGATGCACACGAGGGCGACGTATCCGGCTGGAATGACGGGGGCGCCTTCCACTGGCGGTGCGATGCGGACGTACAATCCGATGTACATCATCGCTAGGCCCTGGGCTATGGATGTCCAGAGGAGCGAGCGGCGGCGTCCGAGGGAGTCGGCGACGAAAACGAGGAAGACGCCGCAGCTGACCATTTTGACGATGCCGTAGACACCCGTTGCGAAGAGGTTTGTTGCGTTGCCGGTTACTCCGAGCTACATGGGTATGTTAGTTACTCTACCTCTGTGGACGAGTGGTGAGTCCGGGGTAAAAGCTCACGTTCTTGACTGGGAAAAGGTTAGCACGAACCCCGCATATCAGGCTCAACAAACTTACAAATCTGAGGACTGTAGTAATTAATGGCATTTGTCCCAGTCATCTGTTGACAAACCATCAAAAACACTGAAATCATAGCCCTCTTCCTATTCCCGGGAATAAGCCACATCTCTTTCATAAGATCCCAGAAACCAGAACCACCAATAAGCGCACGCTCCTGCTCCAGCTGTGTTGCGATAGCCTGGAACTCGTCCTCGACATAGGGATGATCAGCAGGCAGAGCGCGGACCTTGCAGAGAGTTGCGCGTGCCTCTTCCCATCTATCCTGCTTGGCGAGCCAGCGCGGTGACTCGTTACAGAGCAGCATGCCCACGAGTAGGAGGACGGCGGGAAGTCCTTGCATTGCTAGAGGGACAAGGTACATTGCTGGGCCGGTGAGGTGGAGTAGACTGCCGTAGTTTATCCAGAAGGCGAGCATGATTCCCATTGTGATGAAGAGTTGGTAGAGGCCTGTAAGGCCGCCGCGGATGGCTCGCGGTGCGTTTTCGGAGACGTACAGCGGGTTTATCATTGAGGCGGCACCGACTCCGAAGCCGGTTATGAGGCTGTTTAGATATCAGGGAAATGTGGTTTTTTTAAGGCATGGGACAATGTAATACGTACCGTCCGACATACATGGCTGGCAGGTGGCCACTGGCCGAGGCTTGCATTATGACTCCCACGATTCCAAATACAGCTGCTTCGATCAAGGCGAGTCTTCGTCCCCATCTGTCCGCTGCTGGAGATGCGAGCAGAGCTCCGAAGAAGCATCCTGCTTGGAGGGTGGAGACGATGTTGGCGGAGAGGTTTGCTTTGGCGACGTCGTCGAGACCTTTGAGGCCGTAGGTTCTGTAAACCGGGTGGTTAATTTGATTCGACCTCAGTAGATCATAGTAGGAGACAGCTCACTGTTCAAATGGAGGCATCGTGAGAACCCCGCCAATGATACCAGAGTCCATACCGAAAAGCATTCCTCCGCAACACGCCTGCAAATGCATCAGCAAAGCCAATCAGTGTCCAACAACAAACAGACTCACAGAGCACGCAAGAGCGTAGACTCTCCATCCATAAATCTCTTTGGGGTCCGTTTTCATCGCCTCATTGTGAACGATTTTCTGCAGAAACCACGACATCCTGAGTAATGGACAATCAAGCCCCGTAAAACGCAAAGTCGACAATCACCTCTCACGAAGAAGCCAGAAGATATATGAAGTCGCGGCAATGAACTGAGCTCTGAATCACCGTCGGCAACTGATAAACAAAGTACAACCCTACTTACGAGAAAGTATCATCCGAGCCCGCCATCCTTGGCAAGCTCCCGCGACCTATAAGAAGACGGGACACCCAGACAAGGCGAGGAGACGATGGTGAATATCTCCACGAATCCGAGGACTGCTACACGGGCCAAATGCATGGCCACATGCCCAGAGCGTAACTCATGGGTCTACCCCAGCTTCAGGCGGGGGTGTGGGGGTTACGAGGATAAAGTTCAGGGAAGGACGAGTTGATCCCCCAGATACGACGTAGGATGTAGCTAGGACATCCCGGCTATAGTTACATGGGCGAATTATCCGGGGGAGAGGGGATCTTTGCTGATCTTGGGGGTTGGTTGCGGGGAAGGGAGCTAGGGCTTGACTTGGCAAGTGAGATGTGGCGGCAGGTGCCAGCCGGATGTAGAGAAAGGCGCTGGGCAATTGTTTGAGGTGGTACAGATAGAGTTTTATTATATAGAAGAAGTAAGTTCAATTGCCGTATTTTGGTGTGTTTCTTCTTGCTGTGTTTTGAAGTTTAAATGTCTAGAGCGGCCTGTCCAACCTTAAGACACGTAAGACCCTTCCCCAGTGATAAGAACAAGTACCTCAAGGAACGTATGCGTAATTATTCTGCAACTAAGTTGATAGCTCGCACAAAACTGTTCACACCTGGGCCAGCACCGCAAGGGGTCAGGATAATTTTGCCATGCATTTATCCGCGCTGCCGGGCAAGTCACTAGCGGCTAGAACCGTCCTAACGGCAAGTCTGTCAAGCGGTTTCGGGACAGAGCTGCGTTGATTATAAGATTGAGCCTATGCTCGTCCTCCGTTCCAATTACCAGGGCCAGGACGCGAGAGAATTATAGATAGGATGACACGCTGATACGGGGAACTGACCTCACACCGATACATGGGCTTCTAGTGCCCAGATGTCAGGCAAATGAGGTTCCAAGAAATAACGTGAAGACTGGGTATCAAATGCGAAACAATCAGATGCAGCTCTACTTAAATGTACATGACCTGGAATTATTCTATAGTACAGGATGCTACCAGGATCAATGGCCTGCTAGTAAGCCACTGAGGTACCGGGACAACTCAGTGACAACGGTGTCATCGACGCCATCGGTTCCGCCAAGACCTCGTTGCAAAATTTCAGACCAGCGTTGAAGAGAAATTTCGTGCAGCTTTTGCCCATTCAGAACTTCATGCACTCGAGTAGCTTGGTCAGAAGCAGTGGAGGTATCTGGAGAGACCGATATATTGCTTTCAATAATGGCACCGTGTTTCAGGCGTATGAATGCACGGGTCTGACTTCGATGTTAGTCTACCGGTATACACTATCTGCCAAGATGGAAAACTTACCGAGGGAGGAAGAGAGGAAGGCAATGGTGATCGTTCGCGAGGATCATTTTCAATAGGATATGTCGAAAAGGTGAACTGCGGCGTTTGAGTGTATTTCCACTCTAACGATCGCAACTCCGCAATTCCCTTGGCAATATCCGGCTCCTGTTCCTGCGCCTCTCCCACTGTTCCCGCGACCCAAGTATCTCCGGCAAAGATCTCCGGCTCGTTTGCAAGAGCACGGCGTGCCCGAAGCACAGCGTCAGAGTCAACTCCATATAATCGGGCAAATTCTTCGATCACGCTGTCTATCACGCCCTGCATCGAGAAGAATGAATCGGCCAGCGCGCTCGAGACATTACCCACTGGTGACCGCACACTTTCAACGCCCTTGGCTTGGATATAACCGCGGGCTGGAGAGCGCAGGAACCGGCCAAGATCATGGATATTAGGCGAGTCCAGCAAGCAGGTACCATGATGCAAGGCTCGGTGTCGGGTGAGCTTGAATGCCGACCCGGAGACCTTCCGAGTCGGAGGTTCATTGATATCGGTGTTTGTTACATCCGGCGTCATGACAATATCGTGGCGTTCATTTACCCTTGTATTGACCGCGCCGACGCGGTGCAGGGCGCGAACCACCATCTCCGCATGTTTGTCCCGCGTAAAAGATGTGCGCGGTGAGATGACACTGTAGTTGAGATTGCCCTCGTCGTGGAAGACAGCTCCACCTCCAGACCGTCGACGAACGTAGAGAGCTCCATCATCCTGTCCGCCAGGCCGACGATCGTTGTAGAGGGCGCGGAGATCTGTCTCCAGCCAAGGATTCTGGTTCCGACCGATCACCACGCATGGCTGGTTAATGTACAGAAGGAGAATGCTCGAGTCGGCCGGGGCATTCTCCAGCAGGAAATGCTCGATCGAAAGGTTCACGTAAGGATCGGTCGAGAGCGACTGGTAGATTTGGTGTCGGGAAGTATCGCGACGCGCGAGCTCGGTGAAAGGCGAGGAGGAATTGTGACGAGCCCAGCCCTTAATGCCACAGATAGAGGTACTACCGCACCACGGCGAGGACCAGCATCGTCTGGCGAGCATTGAGGAGCATGGAGCAAGGGTAGAGGCCAATAAATCAATAATCGATAATCGATTGCCAAAAAGCGGCCGATAGTCGGACGCACTAAACCCAGATAGGAAACTATCGATGAGTCGATTTTCTGCCTTTTTCTTTCGAGTCAACGTCAACCTGGTCTTGTGCGACAGTCGGTGTTCTTCTTGTCAATTGACTCCGACCTCTTGACACTTTGTCTTTTCTTCTTACCTCAACCGGCTTTGAGACCGCAGACCATCCATCATGTCGACGTGGGGTGAATATTTCCGAGTCACTACGTAAGTTGCCCCTCCACGCCAAACACATTCCACCCCGTCTGATTTCCTCCAGCTATGGCGAGTCGCACTGCCGCTCTGTCGGCTGTATCGTCGACGGCTGCCCTCCCGGCATGCAGCTCACCGAGGACGACATCCAGCCCCAAATGACTCGCCGCCGTCCCGGCCAGAGCGCCTTGACAACCCCGCGAGATGAGAAGGACCGCGTTGAGATCCAGTCGGGAACAGAATTCGGTATTACACTAGGCACTCCAATTGGCATGATGGTCCGCAACCAAGACCAGCGGCCCAAGGACTACGGCGGCAGCACAATGGACCTGTACCCACGTCCCAGCCATGCCGACTTCACCTACCTCGAGAAGTACGGCGTCAAGGCCAGCAGCGGTGGTGGCCGCAGCAGTGCCCGTGAGACTATCGGTAAAGATGCATCTGCCAAGAATATCCATCGTTCCAAATTAACATTACCCACTAGGTCGTGTCGCCGCCGGTGCCATCGCCGAGAAGTACCTAAAGCTGTCGCACGGCGTCGAGATCGTGGCCTTCGTCTCCTCCGTGGGCAACGAATTCCTTTATCCCCCGACTCCCGAGCACCCGACTGCCTCTACCAACCCCGAGTACCTCCAGCTTCTCGAGAGCATCGATCGGGAAACCGTTGACAAGTTCGCCCCGATCCGATGCCCCGACGAGGACGCTGCCGCGCGGATGACCAAGGTGGTCGAGAAGTTCCGCGACAACCACGACAGCATCGGCGGGACCGTAACCTGCGTGATCCGCAATGTCCCCGTCGGCCTCGGCGAGCCATGCTTCGACAAGCTGGAAGCCAAGCTGGGTCACGCGATGCTGAGCATCCCGGCCACCAAGGGCTTCGAGATCGGCTCAGGCTTCGGCGGCTGTGAAGTTCCCGGATCGATCCACAACGACCCCTTCATCGCCTCTCCCTCCGGTGACGGCCATCGTCTCACCACCAAGACCAACAACTCGGGCGGTATCCAGGGTGGTATTTCCAATGGCGCTTCGATCTACTTCCGCGTCGCTTTCAAGCCTCCGGCGACTATCGGCCAGGCCCAGACCACTGCCACCTACGATTTCGAGGAGGGTGTGCTGGAGGCCAAAGGTCGCCACGATCCCTGCGTTGTTCCCCGCGCTGTCCCTATCGTCGAGGCTATGTCTTCGCTGGTCATCATGGATGCGCTGATGGCTCAGTACGCTCGTGAGAGTGCGAAGAACCTGCTCCCGCGCCTGCCTACTACTCTGCCCACGAAGGCGGTTACTGCGCCCAACGGTGCGCCTGCGTCTTAGGTCTGTGGGTTGAGAGATTAAACAGCCTGGTTCGTGATGTATCATGGGTGGACCATGAAAATTTCTATAGATATCATTATGTTTTATTTTGCTGATATTTTGCTTTTCTGGATGATACGCTTTCCGGAGTTTTATATATCCTCGATATCAGATAAAAATTGTTGAATGAATTGCATGAGCAACGATTATGAGAAGAGTGTGCTGTCAAGTATGTTTGAAAGCGCTGGAGTGAATCCAAACCCTGTTCTTTCCAAGGTTCAAATGAGTTCCGCTGGAGAATGCGTATCTTCCTTAGTAGGGAACGGCGTATAATGCATTATCACCTTGTTATGATCCTCCAGAAAGGGAAGAGGCGCCTACCATTCGCACGGTGTAAGATATCAATTCTATCCACCAATGGAATATATTGGCGCTGATATCTTGGAATGTGCCGGCCATGGTTCTAGACCGGTAACGCGATCTTTTCTTTGCTTTGTAGCTAAGAGCCGAGGACGTGACCGCAGAAATGCCCTGAAACTAGACCTCCAACTCACCTTGCATGGATATTTCTGACCGGCCAATCCTAAGAAAAGGCGTCTAAGCGATTCAAAATCGGCTTCCGGGTCAATTAGTAGCTATAGGAAAGGGATAAGCTCTGATTCAAGCACGACGATCTCGGGATCTGCAACTCGGGGAATTGACCTGAGCCAATGACATGTTGAGAAGAATTTAGGCTAGGGAAGGATTGTAGTGGCTCTTTCTGGGTAGTATCAGCCCTGTACCCGGGTATTTCTCCATTGGGCTTTGGAATGTGAGTCTTATGGTGGATGGATATAGGCGTGACTTTTTCTAATGCAAGGTGTAAACGGAGGCGTTTTGTGAACCAGACATGAGAGCTCCAGCAAGTCAAGCTTGAAGGGAGCTTAGCTCTTCAATGCCTCGGGAATGTGAAAAACCAGATACTGAGGTCATTTGCCAATTTTTTTCAGGAATGAATTGAATACGAGGGCGCCTGTGATTGCAAGGTGACATCCTGATCTAGAAAAATACGAGGCAGGCTTTGCGAGCACTTCGTTATACATTCCAATGGTCCCATAATGGGCATTATATTTCCGACACTTACTCAGACAGAAGGTCTAGGGCCCTATATATTGTACTTTCCCCTTCTCTGCTACAGAATTCGTTCTATGTTTCTCCAGAAGTTAATATAATTATCATCTTTCTCCAAGAAGTTTATAACAAATTCAACATGAAAACCATCGCTTTCCAGAGCCTTGCCTTGGGCAGCCTTTTTGCCCTTGCCCAAGGCCTCAGCCCTGATCACCAGGGGTATAGTCCTGACCACCAGGGATACAGTCCTGACCACCAGGGACACAGTCCTGACCACCAGGGATACAGTCCTGACCACCAGGGATACAATCCTGACCATCAGGGATACAGCCCCGACCACCAGGGCCACAGCCGGGAGTCCGACTGGTCGACTTCGACTTCGTGCTCTACTTCAACGTCTACTACATCTACTTGGACACCGTCCTGGACAACTCCCTGGATCACTTCCACGACCTCTTGTGCCCCCACGAGCACCACCACCCCTTGCACCGAAGCTACTATAACCATCACGACTTCGGGAACAAAGTCCGGTTCTACTACTATCCCGCCAGCCACCTCATGCGGAACGGAAACGATCATCATCACAACCTGCGCCGAGACCGTCCCAACCGGTCACCACTGGAAGTCCGGCTGGTAGGGCAGTATAACCATGCCACCAGCTACTACCTGCGGAGCAGCTACATAGCGCGAGTTACTTCCTATCTTGGGGGCTTGCGTTTGGCTGTAGTAATGGAACGCTTGATCCCTACTTATGCTGCTTCTGCGGGTTGGAATTGTGAGAATCCTGTTCCTTGTGGGAGTGTTGATCCTGTTGATGTCGGCCGGTGGATGTGGAATAAGGAGATGACCGGGTTTATCATCGGGTTGGAATGGTTGTTCAAGGCGATATCGCAGGAAATATGTGGGGCCCTTTCAATATCTAGAGTTGATCAGTCTTTTCTACTTTTAATATAGTGTGAAAGCACGGAAGTTAAAATATAAAAAAAATAAAAAATTTCATTTTATGCAACACGAGTCGATCTAGACCAAGCGCGCATTCTTCCACTCCTCAAAATAACTCACTGAAGCAACGCTGAACCACCTAGCAAAAGAGAAACAACCATCCCATAAACACACATCGAGGGCCATCAAACGGCCTCATGGATATCGAACGCAGAAACGACAGAAAAGCGCACCAAAGGTGTACGCTCAGAAGAAACGAGGGTGACATAAACCATGAGAACGTGAAATGACTTGTGTACATATCTTCCCACCATACCAAGAGTAGTGACAAGAGATAATCAAAAGTGTACAACGCAAAGACTAGTTACTCACACGGCGAGTACTAGGCGCATTACTGAGGCTGTGACTGAGACTTCGCTGGGAGACATTGTCCATATCCGAAGCATTGACGACTCTGAGTTTCTCTCGGGGTGCAGAGTAAGTCATCTGGACGCGCTGGTCTTCATCCCAGCTCTCGTCACATGTATCGTCATCACCGAGCCATCCCGGAGCATTGAGGAAGAGGTCATCGCGACTAGAGCGGGGTGCTTGGAATACACCGTCCGACATTCTCTTCTTGGCAATCCAGTCTTTGGCGCCTTGTTTGCGGCGGAAGAGCTCGGCCGAGGCGCTGACGGCTCGGCGGGGAGTGCTGGCTCCGCTGGCTCCTTGTAACGTGCCTGGCACCATGACGGTGCTTCGGCGATCGATGCCGGAGGCTAAAGAGGCAGCTTCGGACTCGGCTTCGCTGCTTGTGCCGCGGCGGGTGAGCGTTAGAGCGCGGCAGACGCTTTGGAAGATGCCCTCTGAAGGCCTGGGTTTTGAGAAGGCTGGGAGTTTTGAGGGGGAGGGTTCGATGGGGGTCATGGCGTCTGCGTCGTAGAGCAGAGACTCGTTCTCTGCGCGGTGTTGGGAGAAGGTGGTGTGGGCGGTTGAGTAGGAGTCTGTTGAGAAGGACTTCTCGGATGGCGGTGCGGCCACGCCGTCGAGATTGCCTTGCGTGGTCTCGCGACTATGAGATGCATCTAGCTGATCAAAAGAGTGACCACTGCTGCTTGCCCAGCTCAACGGTCGGTCGATGAGGACCCCACGCGCTTTGGATACCTGGCCCGTGGGCTTATTAGACGAGAATGAAAAGGATGATGCATCTGACAGGCTGCTGGATGTTCGATCACTCTTTGTAGGAGAGACTCGTCCTGCATCCCCAACGTCCTTCCGACGACTGTAGAAGGGACCTAGACCAATGCCAAAGATCGTACTCCGTGGAGTAGCAAACGGAGTATCTGAGAATGGATCCTCAGCTTCAACTTCGACGTTCTCCCCGGTGGGGATCGTCGACATAAGGCGTTCCCGAAAGATAGCCTCGTCCTCCTCGCGCTCATCGATTGGATGAATATCACTCGTTGTGTCACTTCGGCGGAATTCAGTGTACCCAGGGTGTCTATAAGCCCGTTGCTGGCTGAATGGCCGGCTGGTCTTGGTTGGACTCGTATCCATGAGCAGCCCCGTCCTCTCTGCGGATCCATCGCCCTGCTCGCTCGACGAAGGTCGAGTGGTGTGACTGCGATTTCCTGACCACGAATAGGCGGCTGCAGGATCTTGCTTCTCGCTCATCTGTGAGCTGCGCATACTGCTTGCTTGGAACGGATCATCACGGCCCCAAAAGTGGGCTCGCTCGGCGCCTAGAGCCAACTCTCGGAGCTGAGAGTCCCGCTGACCTTTGACCCGGCGTTTCCGATGGTGTCTCCATGCATATATCGCGATGACTATGGCGAGAGGTAGTCCCACACCCAAGCCAACTCCCAGTCCTGTTTTCTGGCCTGAAGAAAGGCCACCGCGGTGTGACTTCGACACTGAGCCAGGTGAGGCGGAGGGGTTGGTGTAGGATTTGACCCAGCTACTCGATGTCGTGTTGTAGAGATAAACCTGGGAGTTGCGCAGGATAGAAGCCGTAGCCCTCTTCGACGATTGTTTTGGAATGGTATATCCACCAGCAATAATCAACACGTCACCCGAGAGCATGGCCGCTGAATGGCCAAAGAGTCCAGTTCCCTCAGCAATTCCTGCCTCAGAGGACGATGCCGGAACTGACCAGGCCCAATCGCTCACACCACCATATTCCTCACCGACCTCCAGAACCGCAAATTGGGGATCAGCAGGGACAGACGTATCCCCCACCCAGCCTCCAATCACGTAGATCTTCTTTCCGTCGCCAGAAAGAACGGCAGCATGGCCCGATCGAGGTTCCACAGAGGCCTGAGTTCGCACCGCCAACTCCGTCCTGGGCCTTGCCTCTGAGTTGACGTTCACGAAGCTCCAGCTTTCCTGTGGCACGGAGAATACGGCAAGCTGGGACATATTGAGGAAGGCCTGGCGAGTATGTCCACCGATGAACAGGAAATCTTGCTGCCTCTCTGTCGAGGCTAGTGACGACGTAGCCGGGAGAGGAACGATGACCATTCCGGCCTCGGAGACTGGAGGGGCGCGGTGCCCTGTAGTGGTCGCCTCATATTGGGAGCTATCTTTGGAGGACGGACCCAAGAGGACCATGGATTGGGAATAGTCCGCAGCAGAGACCCACGTCTGGTCTGTACTATTCACGAATGGACACATTCCACCAAAGGTATACATGGAGGTTTCAGTCGCGTCGCTGGATGCAAAGGTAAACCCGGCCGCCAGGTAGTTCGGTCTCGTCTTCCCCTCTCCTGGGTTTACCGAGAGCTGCGCCCAGGTCCCGTTGCCGGTTGAGCTGGTGTTGTCGGGGTGAAACCGCCATATTGACTGTTGGCCGGATGTGTTGTGACAATCGCCTGCGTAGACCGAGAGAATGCCTCGACCATCAATAACAGGGATGAACGTGGAGGACTGTTCGGTGCTTTGGAACGGCGTCTCCTCGAGCAAGGTGTGGAAGGAGGGGTTGCTGGTATCAACACTGGCGGAAATGTTCAAGGACAGCAACTCGGTCTTGCCCGTCGAGGTACCGGGTTGGAGAAGGTACGCGAGCGAGTCATTGTATTGGGGAGCGAGGAAGAGGGAGGATGGCGTGTACGGGATAGCAGCGGCGGGCTGAAGGAGCAGTAGAAGCGCGGAGAGGCCGAGTGAGCTCTGCTTTGGACGATGGCGGGGATTCATAGCGCGCGTCTTGGATCGCAATCTGAGACAAGATCAAACGAAGGGATGCATTCCAGGATCGGCGAGCATCGTCCCACGCGGGAGTAGTGTCCAAACGACGTCTGCAGCGTAGAACTTTTTAAGCTTCAGCGATCCTGATGTTTAGTGTCAACGGTGGGAAGATGAGAAAGTACGAGATGATGTTTTGGGCTCATCATCACGGGTCAGAGCTACGGAGCTACGGGTAAACACAGGAGACTACGGGAGCCTCGACCATCTATTGCCCAAGGGGGAACCCAATCAAGTCCACTTTTACAGCCAGTGCCGAGAGTTTTCTGACCCTCAACAAAGAAACGGAAGCCTAATAGATTGCCGCGAGTTGGATCGGCGCGATCCACGCGGTTGCGCGGGCAACCAGCAACCAAGTGGCGCTGGGGGTGTGCCTCCATTGCGCGTATCTGGTTCGATCACTCTCCACTTCGGTCATCTGTGCACTCCGTAGCGAATGTTTTGCAGGAGAATTGATTGCAGTGGGCCTTTCTTCATGTATTTACTACCGTATGCCCTTGTTGCACTATATAGAATGGCCAGAGTCCTTCCCGTTATCGTCAAGTGAGGGGTGACGTGCCCTGGCGGAGGTCAACGCTCTCGAAACTATCAATTTACCTTAGGATTTTTTTGCTTTCGAATCTACACTTTATCGAAGCTAAGATGCTACCGACCTTCACTGTCGAGTATGTGGTCTGTGAGCCTACTTTCTTGCCCCACGAGTACTGAATCCATGCCATCATAGACATCTCAGGCAATCCATAAAATAGGTATAGTCCAAGCCGCGGGATGAATTATCCAGGGTCGCACCGGGAGGTGTGATGTGGCTTGATGTGGAAATTGACCCTGAGGATGGCCGACGGCTATGTGCAGGACTCGAAACTGACTCTTTCCCTCCCGAGGCACTACAGAAGGATGGAAGATCCTATGCGTGCCTCAATCAGGAAACCACTAAAATAGAGGCCTCGGTGCTCAACGAGATACCCAGTGCTCCCTAGCTTCTATTACAGCTCCGCCAAGTTCTATCAAATATTCCATTCGGACTTTTCTTAGAGGTATTCCCCTGATTGCGATATCAGTCATGTCCTTTCTCGATCTCCTAATCAGTCACCGTTGAATATATTTCGCGGTGTGTCCTGCAATGTCCAGTCTGCAAAATCTCCCGGTCCCCGGAGAGGGCCATGTACGGTATACGAACAATCGATTGTTGCAGATCGAATCCCTCCGTTCTCTACACCCTAAAATGAGGCATCGTAGTGACCAAGCACTCTATAAGCAAACGATCACTCTGCAAATAACCCCCCAAGCGGTCATTCATCAATGGATATCAAGTCGAGACCATTGGATGGAACAATACTCCAAAGTTGTACCAGGGAGCAGAACGCGGAGATTGTCGCTGAGAGGTTTCGAAGGTGGCATTACGCTGAAGTAGACAACGGCGTGCGACATCTGGAAATTTTTCTCCCCCATCTATGCATCGAAATAGAAGATTTGAATGACTTGTTAATTCAACACTAATGAAGTGTTTCTTCTTATACTTTTTTGTTCTGATACATTCTTCTCTTGTCTTGTTCCACGTAGAGCAGAGACCAGGTATCGGGCTAAGCACGGAGTGAGTCCAGTCTACATAGTTTACACCAGTATTCTAAAGGGGTATGTAAAGTACTCTATACACAACTCTGTAAAACTCTATACAGCAAAAATACGTCAAGACCCCCAGGAAGTGGTCGCGGATAGAGAATCCGAACGATCTCGCCCCGTAGCCGCCGCGTCAAATCCTCGCCTCAGCTTCCCCATACTCTTCTCCCCTCATTGATCTTCCCGACTCACCAAGCACGATCGAGGAGCCAAAGTCAATGACACAGTATAGCCACCGGTGGGTCCAGACCGACCACGAACCGCGGTTCCAGCACCCAAACCAGCACGTTGTCACGCCAACTCAACCTTCCAAACGTACCGTGTTACAAGGGAAAAGGGGGCCCTTGGTAAGTTTGCATAGCCAATATGACCTCAGACTCAAGAGTCCAATAGTTTAAGGTTTCCGTGTAGTCGGTTCGCAGCATCCAATCACGACCGCACTCGGCCGGTTCCTCATCCCGACCAACCATCACCCTCGACAGCGCATCGCCACGTATAGCTCTGAGTGAGGGCTTGTCTGGACTGGCCCTTGGTATAGGAAGAAGAGGTATCCGGGAGCTGGTTTTGGACAGGCTTGAATCGACGCTGCTCCTGCTGAGGGGATTATAATGTCCAGTTGCGTTGACCAATCGCTTTGAATGGTGCTATTTAGGGGGCTGCTTAGTGCACATGCGCAGTGTCGCATTATTCCGTGATGTGTCAATGTACCTGTCCACCCTGCGCAAGGGTGTTCAGCCGAGTATGCGGGTGAATCCGAGACTTAACCTCATCTGTCCACCTGCTGCGTGGTTGGCACTAAAAGGTCAACGCATCTCCGATAACGGCGATTGCGATCCTTTTAAGGAAAATATCATTCTATACCGAGTCCTATAAGTCCTTGCGTTATAATGTGTCTCGGAGTGAGAGCCCTGGTCCATTGTCCTCTTTGGGTTAGAAGAATGCGGCAGGAGAGAGAGCGGGAATCAGCGAAAATGCGAACCAAAAAAAAGCAAAGCTCAAACCTCCGACACCCCAAAGCCTGAGAATTAGTGGAAGCAAATATTGATTCTTCAGACCGGGGTGGCATGCACCTGCTCGAAAAGTCTCGTTTCCAGTTCAGACTGCTAGTTCCCCGCTGGTGCTCAGACCATTCTCCCCGCGCCGAACAAATAGAAATGCATGACCCTCATCGCGAGCTCCAGTAGTCCTTGGCCAATATTCCGGCAACTTTGCGTCTGAAGCTTATGAGCTTCGATGCTCCGCCAATCAGGGGCTGGATTATACAGAGCTTCTGAGGTCCTATGTTGATGCGAGCAGCTTTCACCCCATGTTGATCTGTCGTTTCGGTTGTTCGGCGCGTCTGCCGATAGTCCGAAGTGAGATTACATGTCACTAGATCCTTGTTCTATAGTTCCATCGCCGTTGTTTAGTTCGGGCGGAGGGAATATTGCTCATAACGAAAAAGCATGGATTCAAGGTATGCGGTTGAGCCATGTGGCGAATCAAATGCACAGAAGTGCTTTGATACCTAAGGGCTGCACTTTCGGAGCGGAAGGACGTATCACGAGAGCCCGACACTATAGTATCCCAGAGAAAGTCCCCTACATCTCCAAATTCGACCATGACCGCCTAAATCACGAGGGAATTGCCACGGGGCTGGCTGTCACAAGCAACGGATTCTCGTGCTAACGCCCCTCGGAGAATATAGGCCTGACAGCTTCTACTTATTGGTTACGGAGAATGTCGATGGCGCTCCAATGTCACCACCTTTGGAAAGTCAAATAGATAATCCCAGGCTGATCTTCAAATGCATATCAAGGATATCAATTCACAAATTCACCAAGTATTGGGCGTGGCGACCAGTGCTCTACTACCACGCACGTAACTTGCCGCTTCGCCCAAGCAACAGAGACATCTCAAAACACTTGAAGACCAAAACTTCCAATCATATGTTCTCTTAGATCCGTTCTTTCAGCGTTGCACAACATCAACCAAATCCAGCCCAAGACCGAATCGATCTCTCGCGCTTAACAATTCTGACCCCTCCCGATAACGCAATGCCACCCGAGAGACCAGAAATGCCACCGTGCCTGCGCATCGTGTACCCTGACAGATTTACAATCGGGCTCAACGGACGTTAATACAGAGTAGTAATAACACAGGATGTGGCACCGGTCCAGCGCGTTGGATTGAGGCAAGGAGTCGCCGCTTGTGTCACACAGCAGGAGGATCAACGAGAGCGCGGGCACCGACTGCTGCTGATCTCCGGGGCTGTATTAAACTCGCTCGGACGATTCGCTAGGGCACAAGACATCCATGTGCACTGATCGCTGCAGTGCGCATGAGGCGCTCACGGCCCCTGGAGGGGGCGCTGTCATAAGTTACCCTAGAAATGGGGCTAGGACTAAGATGGCACAGGCGTGTACCTTGGATTGAGCGAATCAGTTTCGAGGAGATTATTACGATGATCCTTTGGGTATACGGAGAGTGTAAGATTCTCCGGGGACCTGGGTTGGGCCTTCGCACGCCAGCCAATGAGGTGCAGCACGGCTGGGCCGGCTTCGCGGAAACCACAACGGGCGAGAGTCGGATCAAGCGGCCAGAGGTCCTTTGCGGGGTTCGGGTGAGTTAGTGCTGTGAATGGTTAGCTAGGGATGAATGCACTAAAGGTCTGGAGTACAGACGGGTTCGAGTGCGCGAATACCCCGCGAAGTTTAGTTCGTCATGCCCCGGATTTCATTTCGAGCCGGTGTCCGGTCTACCGTAACGAATTGGGTTCTTTATTATTGACTCTACCAGATCGAATTCTTCCGTAGGCTGGATGTCGCGCGACTGAGATAGACCCGCTATCAATCTGGATTCCCCAGAGCAAAACTTAAGATTGACACGCCACCAAGTCAAAAAAGTGGTGCGGGCCATCTCAAGTTGACCTGTGCGCTAAAACCTTGGGCCTCTTGGCTGGAATGCGACTTCGCCTTCACTTCGCCTTCACTTGAATCCATGGCCCGAGGAAATAAATCCACTCCCGGACCCAGTGAAAGCGACGAGCGTTTTCTTCTCTTTTCACCGGATATATACCCTATGGTATACGGGAAAACAGAAAGAAAGCCGAGAAATGAAGGCTAATTAGGGGCCCAGACCCTGGCATGACGTAATCCAAATTTGACCGCGTTGGGAATTGTTCGTCGCGCACGGGCTACGCTCGGGCGTCGACAAGACTGCACATACTTGAATGCCGATACAGCATCGTGCAGAACGCCTCTCGGTGGGTTTATACCGAGTTATATAACCCCGGCTTGTATAGCCGTGTAGCCGTAACTGACCGGCACGGGAAGCTAGCGCGACGCCTTCACGAGCCGTGTCGAGAGCATTATGTTATAGAGTCCCTGCCACGGCCCCTGGCTGGCAGGGTTCGGGCGAAACGTTAGCGTGGGCAACATCAGCCCATCAGAAGGCAAAGTTTATTAGGAGAAGGATCCCACGGTCGAGCTATGGATGGCAGTGGACACACGGTGGTGTTCTCCCGGATAGTCGGGTCAAAGCTAACGTTAGTTTCTTAAAATCCCACGTTGCCCGACCTGACCAGTGACATAATTGTAGACGGATTAGAGATATGTCAAAAATGGGTGGCAACCACGGTTCTTGGCTGATACCGAGTATGAGGGCTATATCATACATATCCAGTTGGTAGACCGGTCAACGGAAAGGCGATCCACGGACCCGCGCCTCAGAATACTTAGCCTGATTTAAGCACGCGAGCCACTATAGTACTCGAGCCAACTGGCAGAATGGACTAGATCTGGTAAAAGTCTCGACGTAATGAGCATATTCCTACCATAGACAGTCCTTGGGCCCGGGTCCAAATAATGTTGGTAGGTTTTGGCGAATCCGCCACTCTCCATGGGAAAAAAGATAAAACGGTAAAAAGCGAAATTCTATGCAAACAGACTAAGGGCACACGGACCACCCGGAGCGTCGGCCGAAGACGCTCAGCCCCACGCCATTTCTATAATTACAGAAATTACGGGTAATTTGGGTGAAGAATCGTCCCCTAACGATTTGCTCCCCGTCGTCATTGGTATTTCGTGCCTCTTCCCTTGGCATCCGATCCTCGCTCTGCCCTACTACCCACCCAACCTCCCTTTTCTTCCTCTCCTCATCTTCTCTCCTTTCTTCGGGCTTTTTCTTTTTCTTTTACGGACACTCCTTCTCCAAAATTGTTTTGCCCGATCATCCCTCCGATCTCGCTATCACCCCTCCGTCCCTCCCGAACGTGGCCTCCGAAACCCGCGCCGCTGTATTTATATCATCACCCACCGTCTGCACTCCTTTGGCGACTCCGACACACGTGGGAGCAGCCGAGTCCCTCGTGCAGTAGCAGGTCTACCTCGATCGTCTCCCCCTTGGTCGGCCCGTTGCCCGGTACACGAGCCTTCGACCCCCCCCCGTCCGAGTCCCGACACCGAATGTAATGCAGGCTCATTCGTGCGTCTCTCTAGAGCTCTTCGCCGGCTCTCCGTGAACATATTCCAAGGTTATCGGACGGGAAGTTGGAAGATAATGATCAACGGCAACCTTTGTACCGTTGGCTCGAACACCTGAATCTTTCTTTCTCTGCAAAAGAAGCCCCTATAATAAAAAAGAAGGATGAAAATGACAGACTCTCGGTCTTCGATTGCTGGTCTGGAAGAAGCGGATCAGCCGATGACTCGGAATGGCCCTGTCTCGGGAGATTCCAAGCGGGATCCCAACATGCCCAATGAGGTGTTGCAGGCACCGTCTGTAACAAACGACAAAGCCGAACCCGATCGACAAACTACAAACAAGCAGTCTGCTAAGGCCCCCTTGACACCTGAACTCAGCGACGCACAGGCGACTCTCCGTCAAGCGTTCCCCCACGTTTACTCCTCGAGAATCCCTTCGGCCCGCTCGTCCACCAGCTCCCTACAAGCCCTTAACGAAAACACAGTTGTTGATGCGCGGTCGGAAAATGGCAGCATTGGACGGAGTCCTCGGAGGGCATCTCGCCAGTCGGACACCCAACCTGAATACCCTGTATACCCCGACCAATCCTATGCCTCGCTGCAGTCCCAAATACATCCGACTTGGCAACCACCGCATCTACGAGCGCGAAGTTCCTACCCGTCACAGACCGAATCAGTCCCTCGGATTCATCCTCGTGCTGCTCGCACGGCGGGCAACACCCCGGTATCGAGTCCAGGACTCTTCTCGATGAGAAGCCCTCGCAACACCCCACCTAATGCTTCCGATGATGAGGGCTCGCTCGGCAGTCCTTACCTTCACCCTACACACCTGCAGCCGCCAAAGGAAACACATACTGTTGAAGTGGAGCGAGATATCATCACTGGGAACAAGCTTGTCAACCAGTACGAAATTCTCGAGGAGCTTGGGCGGGGCGAACATGGCAAAGTGAAGCTGGGAAGACATGTTACCACCAGGCAAAAGGTGGCCATCAAGATTGTCCAACGGTACTCCAAGCGCCGCCGATTAGGCAAGCTGGGTAACCCGGAGGACAAAGTCAAGAAAGAGGTCGCTATTCTCAAAAAGGCACGGCATCCCAATGTCGTCAGTTTGCTCGAGGTCATCGATGACCCCAATCAACAAAAGGTCTACATAGTGTTGGAGTATGTTGAGAACGGTGAGATTGTTTGGCGAAAGAAGGGGTTACGAGAAATCGTCCACGTCGATAAGCTACGATTTGACCGCGAGAAGGCTGGAATTCCTGATACCCCGGCCTTCTTGCAGGAGAGCCAACAATTCATCCGGACGGCTCAACATTTACGTCGGCAACGAGAAAAGGCACGAGAGCGGGTCGAAGCGCAGGCCGCGGACGCACAACAAGGGCCGATTCCCGGCTGGAGTTTGGAACATGGTGCCGAGTCGTCGGACGAGGAAGAAGACGAAGGTTTAGGGCTGGCTATCCGGAGATCGTCCACCCGCTCTGTTGCGGTCACCGATGATAACTCTCCTAGCCAGTCCTCTACCCAAGATGAATTCGCCGCCGTCGAGGGTAGTATGTACGGTGCCTACACCGAATATCCCTTTGAGCGGCGGTTCAGTACAGCTTCCAGCAGTTTTGGTTATCCTCCATCCGAGCCGGAGTGGTCCGCAGATGGTGACGACATGTCGTATGTCCCTTGTTTGACTATCAACGAAGCGCGTAGCGCATTCCGAGATTCAGTCCTTGGGTTGGAGTATCTCCACTACCAGGGTATCATTCACCGGGACATCAAGCCGGCAAATCTGCTAGTTACTAGCAGCCATCGCGTCAAGATCTCAGACTTCGGTGTTTCGTACTTGGGACGGCCTATGCGTGACGAAGAAGAAGAGCAATTTGAAACGACTGACGCGAGCGAGCTGGATGATGATGCCCGTGAGTTGTCCAAGACAGTTGGCACTCCGGCTTTCTACGCCCCCGAACTCTGCTACACCGGTGACGACTTTGTTGAAACCATTGGCTCTATCCCTAAGATCACTGGTGCCATCGATGTGTGGTCTCTAGGAGTCACATTGTACGGGATGGTTTTTGGCCGTCTTCCTTTTGTGTCCGATGATGAATACAGCATGTTCCAGACCATTGTCAAGAAAGAGGTCTTCATCCCGCGCAAACGCCTTGTGCCTGTCAAGGACGAGACTACCGACGGGCTGCAGAGGTTCTGTCGCGACGCCGGCGAGCTCGTGTACGAGGACATTGATGACGAGCTGTACGACCTCCTGCGACGATTATTGACGAAGGATCCGATTAGGCGTATCACTTTGAAAGAGATCAAGCATCACCCTTGGACTTTGCACGGTCTGCCCAACCCCCGTGCCTGGGTAGAAGAGTCAGACCCCGGTTATCAAAGCAAGGGCAAGAGGATCGAGGTTTCGAATGAGGAGGTTACCAGTGCTGTCAGCAAGGTGCCTTTCATTCAACGTGTCCGGTCCAACGTTGCCAAGTGGTTCTCTGGTCGTTCCTCGAAGGACAAGGAACCTCGCAAGCGCACCTCGACGAATTCCTCGGACACTTTGTCTTCGATGTCTAGCACCAGTACTTTTGGAAAGGTTTCACGGGACAGTCGTCGATCCAGCCTACGGGGTGATGAGGATATCTTCCGGACGTCCAAGTTTGGAGGCCAAGGCGAACATCCGCTGGCCCAGAGCGTCACTGCTAGCCCGGTAGAGGAGCAAAGCAGGTCCACATCCTACTTCCCTACTTTACCGGTGCTCGAGACCACGCCTGCTCCATCTCCAGCTGCTGTCCCGACTGTGGGCCGGCCGGCTGCTCCACGACGTGCCAAGTCTTCGATGTCTACCGCGGAATCTACCAAGACCGTGAAGCAGTCCAGCTTCGATTCGCACAACACTGTGCGTCCCCGAACGGGCACGCCCTCGATCATTGAAGCCTTAGGGACAACCAGCATCGGCAGCATTTTCAGCGGTGCGAGCAAGCGTGCATCGGGTGCATTCGGTTCAAGTCGCAGCCGACGTAGCTCACCCACTGGTGAGGCCGCCTCTCTTGATGGAGAGCATCGCTCTGAGCCCAGTCTCGCTGTGAGCAATGCCTCCGCTGTTGGCCACGTGCGAACAACTGGTTTATGGCAGGCTGCAATTCCTTCGCCTGCCAGCACCCCATTGTCAGGATCTGCTCACCGTCGTAACCGGTCCCATCAGCTTGCGGGCAAATCCTCTGCGGAATCCTTCCACCTCACCCGGGAGGCGCTCCTGCGCCGTCGGAGGAGTGACATCGAGCCCAGTGCCGATGATGCTTTGGCTCCGAGAGTCGCAAGTGAAAGTGCCATGTACTCAACGGATTCTCTATACTTGCCATCACTAGCGCCGCCCCCCGAGCCTGCACATCCCGCCGAAGATCCCAGCAGTGGCCTGATCAACCCAACCCCTTCTGCCGCCACCATCTCTTCCTCCTCTGCCGACGACTTCACCAGCGGCATGTCCCAGAGCGCTTCACATCCCAGCATCCCGTCTGTTGTCTCCGGCGCCTCCTCGCTTTCTGGCGATGGCCTCTACCTCAATGACAAAGAATCCGACGTGCCATCTATCCTACGAACTGGAGAGACCGTGAAAGCCCACCGCCTGGGCTCGCCGCGGCCCGAGGAAGATGAATCAAGGTATTACTGCGATGACGAAGACGAGGATGAGTCCGAAGAAGAGATTCTTGTGATCGGCAAGAAAAAGCCGGCCCCCGACAACAAGGCCAAGCCCACTCTCCGAACATCAGGCTGATTCACATCTGAGTGCAAACTGGAGACTACCACTACAAACTCCCACGCAACTCACCAACCTCCATCCCGCCCACCTCACTCCACATCGACACTCCTCAAATCGAGGTCTTTGTATATCACCGGAATTATTTACCCCAAGTTTCCGCCAATCATACCCGGAAACCCATGTCTAGGAGTTTGTCGACATACATTCAACGTGGCTTGTACATATAACATTTTCGCATCCTCGGTGGTTACCGCCCATCGCGAGAACATCCTCCTGGCCAGCCATAACCCTGAAGCTGGATTCCAGGCGCCGTTTTCAATGGAACTGGAAAAGGTCTTCACGGATCCCCCTGTCCTCTTTGTTTCTCATCCGTTTGCGCGCTCACGTGCACGGATCTTCTTCTACCTTCCGCTTTACCTGTATCTAATGTTGACTCTGGATGGCGTACTGTGGTATTTTCTTGGTTTACGGTGTGGATTGCATGATATATGATCGGCCTTCGGCGATCAGTCACGAAACGAATTATGGAGAATCATCTCCTGAGCAGAATATAGCTTTATACCCATTTTGAACGACACGTTAATCGTAGAGTGGCAATTTTGCTCCGGTGGGGTTCTGTAATCCATGACCCTGGGAGCCCGCAGCA
This sequence comes from Penicillium sp. S103-07, assembly GCA_037042055.1. NCBI lineage: Eukaryota > Fungi > Ascomycota > Eurotiomycetes > Eurotiales > Aspergillaceae > Penicillium > Penicillium sp. S103-07. Next base: position 127,507 of record JAXQJQ010000043.1, read on the forward strand.
CCCCGGCGTTTCACCGCGCAAACTAACCCGAAGCTGGACTGTCTCCGGAAAAATGTCTCCTTTACAGGTACGGAGTAGATTATGCGGCGGATAAATGGGGAAATTCTCCCGTCCGTCCGTTTAAAAGATCCGAGATAAAGACGCATAAGAGAGGAGAGCTAGTTTCCCAGAAGGAGCGGTCGATCAATAGTTTTCTTTGCATACATACGCCCATCATGCTTCCCTCAACGCTTCTGTTCGCATCTTCCTTGCTCTCCCCTTCGTATGCGGCTCTCTCTATCCGCGGTGCGGATATCTCTTCGTTGATTGTTGAGGAGAATTCGGGCATTTCGTACAGGACTACCAATGGAGCGACGGAAGCCCTGGAGGTCATCCTCGCTGACAGCGGTATCAATTCTGTTCGCCAGCGTGTGTGGGTGAATCCCAGTGATGGATCGTACGATCTCGACTATAATCTCAAGCTGGCGAAGAGGGTGCAGGCGACGGGGATGTCGACTTATCTGGATCTGCATTTAAGTGATAACTGGGCTGATCCCAGTCATCAGGTATGCAATTGAACCAATTCTTGGTACGAAGTGAATGAAACCAACATTCATAGACTACGCCCTCCGGATGGTCCACGACCGACATCGACACACTTGCCTGGCAAGTATACAACTATACCTTGGATGTTTGCAACACCTTCCACGACAATGGACTGGATGTTGCCATCGTCTCGATTGGTAACGAGATCCGCAACGGCCTCCTCTGGCCTCTCGGCGAAACGAGCAGCTACTCCAACATCGCGCGACTGCTGCACTCCGGCGCGTGGGGTGTCAAGGAATCCAATCTGGCCACGACTCCCAAGATCATGATCCACCTGGATAACGGATGGTCGTGGTCCGAGCAGGAGTACTTTTACAACGAGGTTCTCGCCAGCGGCTCGGCTCTGGTATCTTCTGATTTCGACTACATCGGCGTCTCCTATTATCCCTTCTACAGCTCTAGCGCGACTCTTTCCGCCCTGAAGACGAGCTTGACGAACCTGCATTCGACATATGAAAAAGAGGTGCTAGTTGTCGAAACCAATTGGCCCTATGCTTGCCCGAACCCCGAGTACGCCTTCCCATCGGATCTTTCAAGCATTCCATTCTCCGTGGCTGGGCAGGAGGAATACCTGGAGAAGCTTGCAGCTGTCGTGGAAGGGATCTCTGGCGGATTGGGCATCTACTACTGGGAGCCCGCCTGGGTGAACAACGCAGGGTTGGGCAGCAGTTGCTCGGATAACCTGCTCGTGAGCTGGTCGAACGATGAAGTGCGCGCGAGTATGAGCACGCTGGGCGATCTGTAGGCAAGCCACATAGCCCTTGGTCCAGCCCTCATGATGGAAGAGGCAGAAGCATTTCGATACTTTTGGCAATTTAGTTCGAGGGACATCACCACGTCAGCGAGGCAGACAAGCATTCTGCCTTGCCCTAGAAATCGGTACCCCTCGTAGTCCGAGCCCAGCACGACCTTACTGTAAAGGGAATAGATCCAAATGGAGTCCGTGGATGAAATTCAGCTGCGTGGCTGTGCACCAGAGCTAAACGTTCCCAGGCGCCTTAGCCGGAATCCACTCTCCGCCAGATACTTCTGTATGAAGAATTCCAAGCAATGAGACTTTCCCGGTGACGAAAAAGCTTGTAGATCTTGCCGTGGAAAGTTCGCAAGATAAAAATAGTTAGGCGACTGCCTATCTGTTATCGTAGCGGGCTCACCGTTGTGGGGATAAGCGTCAATATAACTAACCTTCTGCACGGTACACGGTGAGACAAAGATCCCCCAGGGCCCAGTACGAACGGGTGGATCTATTCTACCTCTCGTAACTAGCAACTTCCTAGTCAAGTACAGAGTTAGGGCCCAACCTGCCGATTTCACGGAGCCCCAGACCGCCTTGCGCACGTGAAGTCACCATTTCTCGTGTCCCTCCAACTTACGCCTTGCATCTTGCGATGATGCAGATTTGCTGCTGATACTTCAAGTTTGGCCGTTGATTCCCCCTCTGCGAATGCTAGACTGTCGTCGCCTGTTCCTCCCTGCGCTGTCCGCGATCCGCCGCCTGCCAACTCCCTAGCATATCAACATCATACGGGTTTCGTTTCGCGCCGGCTACAGTCTTTCTTGTCGTTCCAATCAATCTCCTTATACTTTACGTGCCGACACATCGCTGGCTCCTGTCCCACCTTGACACTGCCACGATGGCGTCCCACGACCATGCCCAGGGTTCGGGTGCCCCCCCGGCGGATGTCGAACATCGTAGCGTGAGCCCGTCACCCCACGTTCAGCAGTATCACGACCCCACGGGCCTGAACATGGATCCCTCCATGTCCGCGTTTCCCTCCTTCGACAATACTAACCCGGACGCCGGTATCAATGGTCCCGACTCTTATGGCTACTCTGCGCCCTACCTCTCCGCAGCCCCGCAGACACAGGGTCTCGCTCCGCCCTCCGAACCCTTTCCCCCGGCAATCAACACCAACAGTATGCCCATGTCGCAGTCATTCGAGGCGAGTCTGGTCAGTCAACTCGATCATGGATCCCAGGGCCTGAGAACCCATCAACTGGATGAGAATTACATGCTCGGCACCAATGCAGGGGACCTGGATTTCTCCGTCTACCAAAACCGCAGTCCCAATAACGCGTCTGCCTCGGAGTACGACTCGTCACTACTGCTGGATCCGCAAATGCACCAGCGCCCACAATCCATGCATCAAGCAGTCAATCCGGCCGATCTCGTTAGCCCCGCCTCCAATCCCTCTGCATCCTCCCATCCCTCGTCGCAAGACCAGCAGCAGTCGCCTGGTCCCATGTCTCCCCCCAGCTCTACTCCGGGTGCATACTACACACCCCAGCATTCGCGACACACCTCGCTGGATCCGGCCACAGCAGCTTACCTGAGCGCGCAACCCCATCAGGACTGGCAATCCGTCATGAACAGCTCGGCTGCATTCCAAGGTCACCGCAGGGCACCCTCGGAGGTGTCTGAAGTTTCCTCAGCCAACCACTCCCCTTACCTATCCCAGCACGAGTATGACGGTATTGAGAACAATGCGTCTCCTTCTCTGGTGCCGCAAAACGACCCCGCTCTATATGACAATGCCCTTGGTATTGAGTCATTCACGCTGTCGGAGCAGCAGCAAAAGCAGCAGGGATATAGCCCGCTCCACAGTCCTTATATCTCGCCGCGACTGATTCCCCAGCAGGTGGATGAGATGCCACCGAATGCTTATCTCTCGCCCAACATGACTTCTCAGTTCCCATCTGCGCCGACGGACATGTATGGCATGCCACAGGATGACATGGTGAATGCTATGAATAGTGGCGCCGATATTGGACAAGCATCTCAGATGGCACCCCCGTCCATTAATGTGGAGTTTGCGCCGCCTTCGCGCAATCCCAGCTTCGGGCCTGGTAAACCGGCCGCAGATCTGGACTCGTTGAGTCCTCCAGCAATGAGTGGGTTTCACGCTACTTTGATTCTAAACTTTGCATACTAATTGGCTCTAGGATCCCGTGTGCGCAGTAAATCGGATCCCTATGCACACCCTGCTTCGCGCTCAAGGTCCCCCGCGGCTTCGGTGACAAGCCTTGAGGCCCATGCACCGAACACGCCGCGCTCGCTATCACCCCACTCGCGCAGCAACCCCGGTTCTCGAGATGCATCACCGTCACGTTCTAATCGACGCCTTTCAACATCATCGATTGAGAGCCGAAATTATATCCTGGACCTCGCCGATCCTCAGCGCCCCGGCGCACTGCCTGGAGACTCCAAGCGCGTTCAGAAACATCCGGCCACTTTCCAGTGCACACTGTGCCCCAAGCGGTTTACCCGCGCATATAACTTGCGGTCTCACTTGCGAACCCATACAGACGAACGACCGTTCGTTTGCACGGTATGCGGCAAAGCTTTCGCCAGACAACACGACCGGAAACGTCACGAAGGACTACACTCCGGCGAAAAGAAATTCGTTTGTCGCGGCGACCTATCTCGGGGCGGGAACTGGGGCTGCGGGCGCCGGTTTGCGCGTGCGGATGCACTAGGCCGCCACTTCCGATCAGAAGCCGGCCGAGTGTGCATCAAGCCGCTGCTCGATGAAGAATCTCAAGAAAGAGAACGTGTTCTCCTCGAACAACAGCAGCAACAACAACAACAACCTTCTGGCCACTTACAACCCGTCCCGCAGCCGCTCGTCATGCCCAGTGTCCCCGGCATGGATAACCAGTCGTCTGGTAACTTTGTCTTACCAGCTGCCCTACTCGCACAATACCCAGCCCTGCAGACACTACAGTGGGATCAGATTCCTGCTGCTGGTGATGACCCTAGTGATATTGGGGGCCGCAGTAGTTTTGACGCGAGTTCAGGTGGCGAGTTCGGATTCGATGATGACGACGGTATCAGCAACAACTCTGGGATGAGCGGTGGCTACGGCAATAATCAGCAAGCCATGTATGGCAACCCGGGACAGTGGAGTGGATAACGTTGAACTCGTTCCAACCCACAAATCTTCAAAAAGGAAAAGCATCGACCTGAAAGGCCCTGCATCAGTTACATCAGTTACGCATCTCTTTTACACTCGTTCCGTTTTTTCCCTGGTTTAGGGAGCCCATATAGAGGGCACCGGCGTTCAGATAAATGGTGGGAGAGGTCATTTTGCAACTTGCCTTTTTTTTTATTTTTTTTTTTATTTCGTTTATACACCGGCATTCGTTTCACGGTTGTCTGTTTCTTTTTCTTTCAGGCCCGACACTGCGCCTGCTCATCCTCCCACTCACATGGAGTGTGATGTGTTTGATGATTTTTATTCCCCATTATCATACCCGTCTCCTTTTTTTTTTTTTTTTTGGTTGCTGCCCCGGTTTTTGGCTTTGGACATATTCGGGTATCAAGTGGAGTGCTATATACCATGTGCATCGCGACGTTGCAAGCAATATTAGATCTTCATCTTTATTTGTTCCAAAGACTAGCTAGGATTGAAGATTGATAAATAGTCGAAGATAGTGACTCGATGATTCCCTGCTCGCAAATAAAGCAAGGAACCATACAAAAAAGTATTCCAAGACTGCAGAAATATTCGTCCATTCCGAAGGATATCTACAGCTACCGAGAAGCCCTGACCAACTTCTGCACCTGTCGCAACCACTTACGAGAGAACTCCTCCTCGGTGAATCTCAACGCAGACCGCCTGGCCCGCTGACGCATAGCGACCTTCTCAGGATCCGGGAGTGCAAGTGCCGCCTCGAAAGCAGCCGCGAATTGCTCTTCAGTCTCAGCTCGGAACCCAGTCGCACCGTCGCCGAGATCAACGACGATGTCTTCGCGCGGCCCGCCGGAGTCGTGCGCCACGCAGATGAGTCCGGCGGCTTGGTACTCGACGACGCAGATGCCGAAGTGCTCGTTCCACATGGCGTTCACGCCGACGGACGCGGTGCCGAGATGGGATAGAACCACTGGCCAGCTGGCGTCACAGAGGAAAGTTGTGCTGTCGCGGATGCGGAGTTCGTGTGCGAGGAGACGCAGATTGTAGATGTGGGTTTCGTCTGGACTGGAATGTCGGACTGAGCCGATGAGGACGAGTTGTGGTGTTGGTTTGTCTGCGTTGGCCGGGTTCTTGGACCGTTCTTGGAGAAATCGCGCGAATGAGCGCAGGACTAGTGGGTGGTTCTTTTCGGGTCGGAACTGTGCAATGTATAGCAAGACGGGTTGGCGGGTTTTCTCGGTGTCTTCGTTGACTGTAATGGTTGATTCGAGCTCGGAGACTGCCGTAGGCGGGAATACCACTGCTGGCGAGGCTGCCGTTCCGTCACCCTCGCCGTTATCGTTGCTCTTCTCGTTGCCCCAGAGCTTACGAATGTGGGCTGATGTCCAAGAGGAGTTGCACATGACGACGTCCACGTGTCGGCCGACCCATCCATACAGCCGTGCAAAGAGTTGCCAATATCGGCGCTTGACCGCTCCCCTTAGTCCCTTCCCAGCACCGGAGTTGATGCCTTGCACACCACTCTGGTCATCGAGAGAGGCGAGCATGTCGGTGGAAATAGTTGGGTAGTGAACATATGCGCCGGTGGGGACCGTAGGGAAAAGCCACTTGCTGAATGCCAGGGTAAAGGCATAGCCCATGGTATCGACGAAAACGTCCGGAACAAGCAGCGTGAAAGCGTCGTATGCAACCACGAGAGATCCCAGTGACTGTCCCAGCAGTGTCATGTATGGGTATGAGCTGGCGACAACGTACTTGCGCGTGGTCAAGTAGAGCAGTACCACAGTCGGACCGTGTAGGTGAATATTAAATCGAGTCTCCACCCGCTCCAGCATCGTCGCCTTGTTCACTTCATGGTCACCAGTATAGATAGCGCAGATAGCCTTTGGCCAGCGCTTTTGCGTTGCGCGCACGGCTTCCCAGAGCACACGTTCTCCACCTCCACCGGCATTACTATAAGACACGTCAGTCCAAGTCCGACATAAGCGATAGAGTCAGTCTCACCAGAAAGGATGGAAGAATCCAATAATACCATCCCACTCGGCACCTTCATCGCCAGTGCTGGCGCTGCTGTCACTGCTTCCCGTAGTCTTCACCCCACCAGAGCCAGTGCTGTCCACTTTCTCCCAGTCCTCATCTTCCTGGCTCCTGGCCAGCGATTGAGCAGAGTCCTTAGCGCGCGGCGCCTGACTTTCCTCCTCTTCAGACCGCGCCCGCGCGATCACGTATTCACGGCGAGAGCGCGTCCGTCGGCGAATCAGCCATCCCACGCCGCGAAAGAGTAGACCGAGTAAGCTCCCCACGAGCTGTGGAAGAAGCACGACGGTCACGGTGACAGTAAATAGAACCAGAACAGCAGTAGATAAGAAGGCCATGGTGGCAGGACTCACCAGGGGCGCATAGTTGAAAGGCAGTTGGAGAAGTCAACAAAGCGTTGACGTAACATACATACGTGTCACCTGATTCGTGTTTTCCGCGATCTCGCCCATCTTTTTACGCTCTCCGCAAAAAATCATATGGCTGTCCTCGCCATGAACAACCTCCGTCCCATGGGAGCATTACGCTCCTCGTCAAGAGTTTTTCCCCTTTCACGCTCACAAATCCGCCATTTCCACCCGACTAAACCGACTCGACTCCTCAACGAAACACTGGACGCATCTACCGCATTCATCCATGGCGTTCACTCCATCACTGGCCTTCCATGGGCCGCATCAATTCCCCTTACAGCCGTGATCGTGCGGATTATAGTTGCAACACCATTGCAAATGTACACACGAGCCATCGCCCGTCGAGAAAGAGACATTGCGCCTCTGATTCATTCCTGGCGAGTCTACGCCCAGAACCGATTGAAAGAATCGCCGGCAACCCACCAACAAGAATTCGCGAAGGGCGTTCGAAAGTGGTCTGAAGGGAGGACGAATTTTCTGCTAAAAAAGTGGAAAGTGCGTTCAGGTTATAAATATGTCAATCTCCTGCAGTTGCCGATCTGGTTATCGCTCATGGAGAGTCTGCGCATGATGACCGGAAACAATCAGGGTTTGATCCCGAGGATACTATCTTGGTTCTGGGGTCATAACGGCGTGGAATCTCTCAACATCGCCGTGGAGCCGACTTTGGCGACTGAAGGCGCACTCTGGTTCCCAGACCTGCTGGCAGGCGACCCAACAGGCGTCTTGCCGGTTCTTCTGAGTATATCGATCATCATGAATATCCGGAGAGGTTGGGCTGTTACAACGCCATCGACAGCGATAGCCGATCTGCCGACAATGCAGATGTACCAGGCATTTTTCTTCCGTGGATTGGGGTATTTCCTTCAGTTCCTGGCGGCCAACGTTGGAGTGACGGCATTCTCTAGTGAATTGCCTGTGGCTCTTATGCTCTACTGGATCACCAGTGCTAATATGGCCACTCTGCAGACATACATGCTGGAGAAGCACATGTTCATGCGGCCGCCGATTCCCAACTTCCAGAAGAAATTCTTCGCCTATGAGAGACCCGGTGTCTCTGATCCCTTCAAGCAGAAACTGAGTTGATTGTGGAACCCATTTCATGGCCATATCGCAAAGTGCTGGCTGGCGGCAGCACTTCGGACTGTCATTTTGAGAACCCGTTCATCCTGCCTCTGTACCATGTAACCAGCACACAGGCTACGAGAGAGATTCTGGGGAAGTTCTCCGTGCTTCGAATATCAGAAGCTCTTCCTACCGCACATCGAGCGTGGATAGGGTGGCCTGGCTGCAGGCTCAAGCAGTAGTAGAGACCCATGTCATGATGCCTTGGACATCAGCATCTGCTACAGAGGGAAGTCAAAAGAAAGTGTCCTGAAATGTGCCAGCAGGCATACGGGGATGTACGAATACTGTAGATTGTGTATAATAATGAACAAAGACAACAAACACTACAAAAAGCCTTCTCGTATCACTCTACTCTAATTACTGGAATCAAGTGATAGCGCATATCAGAGACATGGGTAGATCATCTGGTATCAGGTCACTGCTAGACACCAAACACAGAAACAAGAACATGAGAGACAGAGCTGCTCAAGGTACACTGGGGAAGGGGCTGAGCTTACTGCATGTCGCGTATGGACAAGACCTAGGGAAGAGGGAAATGAAAGGAAGGGAAGGAAGTGGGAGACGAGAGGTATTTATGTGGTGGCCGGAGTTATTCAAGCCTCATAACTTTGGCTTCACTTGCCTTGGTGCCTTGGCAGCCTCGTTTCAGGTGAACACGAAGATGGTCGTTTCCTATGTTTCAAGGAATGAGAGGATTGTACAGGACATCAAGTTGAATTTTATGGCTCTCAAATGGCTCGGAGGTATAACAAAGTAGAGAAAACCTTGGGTACTAATGCAGATCCCAGCTTTACATTTAGCTCAAATAACACATTTAAAGCTTCGCCTTGGGAGGCTCCTCTGAAGCACTGGCCTCCTTGTTGATTTCCACAGTACCGGTTCGCGAATCCGCACCCTGGCCGAAGAAGATGACCTCTACGGTGACATCGTCCCTAATAACAAGTCAGCATCACTGGATATCACAATCAAGAGCAAGAGAAACAGACCGGTATCGGCGGGAGTACGGGCTCGGCAGGGTAAGCAAAGCACACATCATATCCTTGTCCTTGCCTCCCATGGCGTTGCGGACGAGGTGGGTAGCAGCGTTCTTGTCCTCGACCACAAATCGACTGGCTGCGCCAGAGATATCATACTGCTGCTGGCGAATCGGGCGGCGCTGGCCCTCAGTGGATGCATCGTTCACTGCCTCCACAGGCAGCTGCTTCTGGCTGTTGAATCCGAACCAGCTCTGCAGCCAGGCCTTGTTCCCGCCGCCAGACTGCTGTTGTTCGAGCCATTGGCCGACCAGACCGACGACCTCTTCGTTGCTCAACATCTCCCAGAGACCATCCGTGGCCATAACGATGAAGTCGCCCTTAGAGGGGTCCATCTTTGTGGTGGTGATGATGGGCTCGGCAGTGACATAGGGAGGGGTCTTCAGAAGAGGGGAAGGAGTGCGGCCAAAGAACTTCGACTTGATCTTGTCCTGGATGTCTCTGGTCCACTTGTAAGTGGCGTCACCAAAGGAACGGCTTGGCTCCAGTTGGCCTAGGATGCGACCGTTTCGGGTGACGTATGGCTCATTGGGATGCTCCTCTCGCAGGCGCTTCATCTCAGACGGAGTCCCGCCCGTCTGGTCCTCGGAGAGCGCGGTGGCAGTCCACTTCCCATTGGGTCCTCGGCGACCAAGGACCGCGCGAGAGTCACCGGCAACTGCAACCTTGAGGTCCTTTGAGTGGGAGTCGTAGAAGCTCAGGAGAGCACATGAACCCGACAGTGCAGGAGCAAGCATCTCCGCAGCCACATTCCGTGAGTTCTCCTTGAGGACTTTGTCCACGCTTTTGTTGCAAATATCGTCATCGAGGCGAAGGAAACCCTGCTTGATAGCGGCGTCAACAGCATCGGATGAGGGTCGTAATACCGACGAGTCGGCAGCAGCAGCTTTGTAAGTAGTGTTGAGTTCACGCGCGACGTAAGAAATAAGCACATTTCGCAACTTGGCCGATGTTGTCCAACCACTGGTAAATAGTCAGCATTCATGTACCCAATCCCATTTGCACATGCGAGGCTTCTCACGAGTGACCGTCAAATACCGCCCAGAACATCCAATCACTGTTCGGATCCCCATTTGTGTTGCCGGCCACGGAGGATGGCACCTCGACTATCTTCTCGGCATGGTCATCCTCGATGGGGGAGTTGCTTGGAACCTGTACGATATCGTAGCGAACAACTCCCTTGCCCCGGTTCACCAAATACGACTCCTCGTTCTTCCGTAGTTTTTCCGTAGCTTGTTCCGGGGTCAACATGTTCAAAACGCGTCGGTCAGAGTCGTCGGTCGTCTTCTGTAGAGGCTGGTCTCCGGAGAGAGTCGCTGTGTAGAACTGATCGTTACTCACTAGGAGAGCGCGGCGGGTCGACTCGGACGGGTCCTCGGCGTGTGCGGATGTAATTGCGCTAGAGGCGAAACCTCGAACCTGTGTTGCTAGTGACTGAGCGTTGCCGTCACTTTGATACGCATACCATGCCCCGGAGGCGACGACGGTTGAAATCACGGCCAGTGAAAAATTGCGGAGATACATAGAGGACTGAAGTGCTGCGGGAACAAAGAACGAGCGTCTGCCTCCAGAGTATGGGCGCAGGCCTCGTACCTGGTTGTGGGTGAAGGACAGTGGACTAGGCCGTTTACCGGCGACTTGCCATACTGGTGCACGCCGAGCAGTGCGGAGCGCCTGGACAGTGGCCCGACGCATTGATTCGAGATATCCAACGACGAGAGTATTGCCTCGCGGTTCCGGACTGATTCTGAGCTGCCTCTGCAAGGCGATTCTCAGTATTCAGAATGAAGGACAAGGAGAATGCGAGAGCGGCGCGGCTCTGATAAAGGGATCACGTGCGATGCTCCAGGCACGACACTATTCCTGATCGGGCTGTGTCGTCATTCCCCGCGGATTTCGAGATTCTTTTCTTCTGTCCGATCCAACTTCACAGTCGCCGTTGGGTTGAGACCTCGAGATGTCTTCGCGTGCGATTCGAAAGCTGCAAAAGCTGCGCGAACAGCAGCAGCCGGAATCAGAGGAGCACGATGAGTCAAGCGATGACGAGGCCCCGCGCCCCGCCAAACCGAAGTTCAATGCTTTCGATCTTCTCAATGCTGGCGACGACGATGACGACAAGTCGGAGGAGGAGATCCCAGAGCCTGTAGCGCAAGCTCCGCAGCGTGAACCTGAAACCGAACCCACAAAGCCGAAGAGCGCAAGCAAGAAGAAGAAAAAGAAGAACAAGAAGGCCAAAGCTGCCGCGACGACCGAACAAGCACTCAAGTCATCTGAGGATGCAGAGCTGGACGAGATTGACCGAGCTCTGAAGGACCTGGCTACGGATGGTCAACCCTCGACCGGTGCTGATCCGTCAGCGAACACCCAATCCAGTCGAGATGACTCGTTCCCAAAAGCCACCGACGAGTTACTCTCCGTGGAACCGAAGTTTCTCAACGCGACGAACGAAATGCGCCGGCTATTTGGCAACGTGGTCCTGGAAAACTTCGACCAGCCAGCGGAAGGCTCGGGCCGCAGGCGGGATCGCAATCGAGAAACAGTCGACCTTGGTCAAGCTTTGACAGGAAGATACAGCCCGGCCAGCAGAGGCCAGAGTCTGACGGGTGTTACATTGCGTCGAAATGTGCTCATGCAAGGAAAGGACGAGTGGCCGCGCGCTCCAAGTGGAGGCCTGGGCATGGAAATTGTCGAGAAGTATCCTTTGGGCGATATCCTCTACCGGATCGTGCATAATGCGGCCTACCAGGATGTACAAAGACAATTCGACCTCTGTGTTGAGTCGATGGATCCGCAGCGGCTGATTCATCATCTCCAGTATAATCCCTACCATATCTCCACTCTTCTTCAGGTCTCCGAGATCGCCAAGCACCAAGGCGATCATGCGGTCTCTGCCGACCTTCTGGAGAGGGCGCTCTTCAATATTGGGCGCTCCGCCCACTCCTCGTTCAACAACAAACTCAAAGAAGGCCAGGCCAGACTCGACTTTTTGCACACGGAGAACCGAGAATTGTGGCTTGTTGGCTGGAGGTATATTGCCAATCTGGGCATGAAGGGAACATGGAGAACTGCTTACGAATGGGCCAAGCTTCTTCTCAGCTTGAATGACTCCGATCCTTACTGTATCAAACTGCTAATCGACCATCTGGCTCTGCGCGGTCGAGAGTATGCGCAGTTCGTGGATCTGTGCACCCAGACACGTTTCAGTCGTGACTGGGTCGATCTCCCCAATATCCAGTGCTCACTGGTGATGGCTTATCTGAGGCTGAACAAGCCTCAAGAATGCCGTCAGCAACTCCACCTCGCCATGTCTCGCTACCCATGGATATTTAATAGGCTGGCGCAGGAATTGGATCTTTCACACATTCCCAAGCAGATTTGGGGCAAGATGCCACCGACTGGATCTCATGAGCTCCTGACTGAGCTCTACATTGCCCGTGCAAAGGACTTGTGGAATACCCCCGAAGCTGTGGCTCTGATCATGGAAGTTGCCGATACCCTTTCTGGAGAAGAGCCCATCGAGCCGCCAGAGATCACTTTGGATATTGCTCGTCATGTTGTTCTGTCTGATATCCCCAAAGTAACGACACACCTTCCAAACCGCTTTGTGTCGGGCCGAATGTCTTCTTCGGATCCCCTTCCCCCATACGAGTCCGAAGCCTTCCGTCAGCAATCAGACCCGACCCCAGCCTACCTCTCACGGATCCCAGAAGGCGGTCGACCACAATGGCTCCGTGATCTTTTGGACCAGATCAACGACGGAGCCATTCACTTCCCCCGCTTTCAAGGAGGTGACAACGACGAAGGCGGCAATGATGTGCAGGATGCAGCTGCGGATGCTCGCGCAGGTGGCCGGGCCCGCGCATTAGCTGGTGATCAGCAAGTGCTCGAGCAATGGCTCTTACAAGATGGATTGGAATCTCTGCAAATGTTCCTGCATCAGCACGGCGTCGATCGAGGCAATTGGGGAGATGTGGTGGACTATGCTCCGCTGACGGATTTCCTGGAGGCTCTCGAGGAAATCCAGCCTGATGAGAATCGTCAGCGGCTGGTACATGGTCCTATTCAAGATGTCATTGGTGAATTTGCGGTGAGCATGCTGGAAGATGAGTTGGAGATGATGGAAGAAGAATTGTCCGATAATAGCGATGTATAGCCAGTGTGAAGCTGAAGGCTCGACACTGAATAGATTACAAAAGAAACTCAGGATTGTTGACCTCCAAAGAGGTTGTCTAAATACTCAGAAGCCTTTATAAGATTCAAATCAGCGGATCTGTCTCGTGGACTTGGTATGCATCTCAGTTCAAGAAGATGGCTTTTCAAGGATTCAAGCGCCTGGTCTTCGGCTTTCTTGCTATTCGTTCGCAAGTGGCGATCTGTTTTTGGGTTCTAGGTCTTTGGGGAACGATAGGACTTGCATAGCGCCTATGGGGTTTCTCTTAGATTAACACTTGTTGGCATGATAGAGTTAGCTACGCATGTGAAAGTTATCCACCATTTCTATTTACCATTTTTCTTTGTTCTGGCTTGACATTGCTTGCGGGCCGTATACACAACTATCAAAAAGGCCTTGGGTTCTACCACTCAATAACCCATCTAGCCCAATCGCTGAATCACCTTGAGAAGATCAGCCATCAAACCCATTGCCGTGATCTCACCTCCGCCTCCACCCCCTTGCAAAATCAGAGGAGAGGTACTATAACGTTTAGTGTGTATGCTGACGATCTGGCTGCCCTTGAGATTTGCGATGGGGCTGCTTTTCTCCACGTGCTGTAAGCCAACCTTGATGGTCTTCGTGGATACATCGATACTGCCAATATATCTCACAACTCTACCTTCTTTGCGAGCGGCATCTTTGATCATATCCATTCGAGCATCATAAGTGGGCAAGTGGCTCATGAACTTGGTAATTCCTTCCGGTGAGGACGGCAACGACGCCAGTTCGGTGGGTATAAGCGACTCAACAGGGAACGAATCCGGACGAGCAATCTCAAGACCGACAACCCGGGCGAGAATTGTCAGTTTTCGAGCAAAATCAAGGCCGTTTAGATCATCTCGCGGGTCAGGTTCCGTTTCCCCCGCCTCTCTAGCGTGGGCGACAAGGGAGCTCCATGGCACGTTGGACGTGCCAAATGCAGGCATGAACTCGTCAAAGAGAAGTGAGAGTGTCCCAGAAAGCACACCTTCAATTCGAGTGATCTCATCCCCCGTTGCTATCAGGTCCCTCAACGTTGATAGCACTGGAAGGGTGCCACCCACCGTACACTGGTGGTGTACACATGCATTTCCCTCGGTTGCAGAGGTAAAGATATCATTCCATAGGGAGAGTTCAGACGAGAACCCCTTTTTATTTGCCGTCACCACTGACACGCCTTGCTTGAGGAAGATAGGATATGCTTGCGCGAGAACAAGGTCGGACGTGTTATCCACGAGAATCGCACGGCCCGGAACACTCGCGAGATATGTCGCCATCTCTTCCGGTAAAAGAGCATTTGCTTTAATTAATGACGGCGTCGCCACGGCATTCGACCAACTAGTGGCGGGAATGCAAGGTGAGTATGCCGGCGTTGGAGCGAGGAGTGACTGCGACGAGCGGGCCAGCAGAACGATCTGAGGTGCATTTGGCAGTCGTCCGAGTTGCTCGAGGAAGGCGTTTCCGACGCCGCCAACGCCTTTCTATTATAAGCACTCGTTCAAAAAGTCTGCGGAATGGTTTGAAAATGGGAGGTGTCATACCGACAACGCCGAGATAGACTGGGCTGGCCATGAGAGTTTTTCAATGACCAATTGATCGTTGAAAAGGCCAGATACGAGGTTATATGACTTTTGAGTAGATTAGGGGAGAATAAATACAACGACGCTTGGATAAATGGATTCACGACGTGGGATCTGACTGCGCAGGTCGTTAAAATGGGAATGTTGAGTCAATTGGCAGTTCGTGATGCAGCCCCGCTCTGCGGACCGGCCACGAGCCCTCTCTTGGCCGGAGTCAAGTCAATGCACTGGTTTCTTTGACATTTTGTCTTTTCTGGATGGCTGAGTGTGCACAACTTCTTCATTTCCCACAATTTGCGTAAGTTGCGAGCTTTCAAAATATTCAATCAAAATGGCATTGGTATAGTTAACAAGTTCAGCTTGTAAAGATCAAAGAGCTTCAGTCTCGACGAGAAACGGGAGAAACCACCACGGGATATCGATGACTTGGTCCTCAACGATCATCTGTAACACTGCGATCAACTGTGCCGTTGCTCTAATATACCAATTACCTGGAAACGGAAGACAACACTATCCAAGATACCATAAATTCCATGATTTCCGAGAACCGCTCGAGACATTATTTCACGCATTACTGTGTACATGTGCCTTCGATCAAGGCCTATTCATGTCTACGAAAGTAATAGCCGACAGGGACGCAATTCAAAAACTTTCAGTTGGAATGCTACATGTTACCTTACTGAAGGTCTAGCAGCTGTTTAGTCTGCTAGAGAAAAGATCGGCATACCGAAGTGGTCAGCACTGACAATCCTACTATTTGGACGACAAAAAACCCCGCTCTTCTCGCCTGTATTTAAGTGGGTCTTCGGAAAATGTCAAAATAATCAAGTGAATTGATCAGATCCTTCTCAATTCCAGCTCTCCAACAGACGGAATCCACATCGGCAAGATCCAGAGGGAGAATGTTGCCTGGGCTCTAACGAGCCTTCCGAGGCCATGTCTTCTAATCCCGTACCCCCGCATTAGCCAGTCTCTTCTCCCGGGCCTCAAAGGTTTCACTTGCTTATAAACTGGCTCCCTGAGGCTCTTTGGCTATGCTACGTCTTAAGTCTCTGGCTACTGCTTGCTTTATTTTCTACCAGCACTGTAGCTATTTTCTTTTCCTAACTCTTCATAATCTGCCTTGCCAGCACACCAGTATTTCGAACCGTATTTTGAATTGAGGCTTTTATAAATATGTACATTAGACATACCTCTTAACTCGGTACATGCCGCTTATCAAGTATAACAGTCATGTGCAGCACGTCCGTGCACCTGCATCATTGACAGGCTGAGTCATCCAGTCGTGTTTCACAATCGCTCGTGCGCCGCTGCAAGTGTCCGAAAATAGTTCTTTGTGATCTGAAATCCTGCAGTCTTCGCTCGCAGTCGCATCTCGAGACTCTATATGACCCCTGTCCTGCTCACTTGCCCGCTGGAGTTGCCCCGGGTTTCACCCGCATCAATTGTGTCATAGCCTCATCTTCCCCATCGCAATTTTTCTCAGCTCCACCAGTCTCCAGCACCACACCAAAAAAATTCCTCGCGAGGGAGCATGACTCTATTACAGACTCTTAGCAGCATGGGCTCGGATGGGACGGTACCTCTGACGCCTCGCGAGGCTGCGTCGGGCCTGCTGGGTTCAGTGTCCATGACTTGCTGGATTTTCCTCTTGGTATGCTTATCGCCCGTCTCTTCGGCCTGCTATGGGAGGTTTTCGGGTCTGAAGCTGCAACGCGCATTCCCAAGACAAGGAAGAAAGACTGCAGCGAAAAGAAAACATCTAACCAGTTTCGAATATAGGTCCCCCAGCTTATCGAAAACTACCGCAACGGTAACGCCGAGGCAATCTCTCTGCTCTTCATCTTCGTCTGGTTCGTTGGCGACGTAGCGAACCTGGCCGGCGGCCTCATGGCAGACCTGGTCCCCGTCATCCTCGCCATCGCAGTCTATTTCTGTCTCGCAGACGGCGTCCTGATCTTCCAATGTCTGTACTACAAGGCGCGTAATGCGCGCTCGGAGTATCACCATCGACGGCGCTCGTCTACCGAAACACCCGATCCGACTACCCCGCTACTTGGTCGGCGATTCAGCGACACTGTTCCACCGCAGTTCCGGAGGAGGTCCTCCGGCTCGTTGCGCGGCTATCAGGCTGCCGGTCGGCGCGATAGCCAACCTGAGGATTCGCTTGCGAAAATTGTGGAGGAGAATGAGTACGGGCGCAAGGCTTGGATCAAGAACTTCATTAGCGTGCTTGGCATCTTCATTGTCGGTACTGCTGGGTGGGCTATGGCCTGGCGGACTGGGATGTGGGCGCCGGCGCCGCAGGAAACTCACAATGATGTTGGTGTGGCTACCGGTGGACAGATTCTGGGTTATTTCAGTGCAGTCTGCTATCTCGGGTGAGTATTGGTGTTGATGACCGGTCAATGGATGATACTGACTTTGCGACAGAGCGAGACTTCCTCAGATCTATAAGAACTATTGCGACAAGTCCTGCGAAGGTATGTGATATCTTCACTATGATACTGTTCCAATATTAACCCTCAACTCTAGGATTGTCACTCCTCTTCTTCATTCTGTCTCTTCTGGGCAATCTCACGTACGGCGCGGGCGTATGTAATCCCCAAGCCATGCTCTCGCGAAATGAAATCAGTTCACTAACAACTGCTACAGATCCTGTTCCACTCCACAGAGCGGGAGTACGTCGTGACCAACCTTCCCTGGCTGATCGGGTCCTTGGGGACCATGGTTGAGGATGTTGTCATCTTCATCCAATTCCGCGTCTACGCTGTGGAAGAGGCTCCTCTCTTAGCAGTGTCATGATTACTTTGCATTCTTATATGCGGTTGCACTTATATTTGTACATACATAGCTACTATAGTTTGGAGGATTTGATTGTGAAATCGCTTGTATGGAGTCAGTGGAACAAGATTGGGGCTTCGGGGCAGGCAAGCATGGCGTTGGGTTTTAGCAAATGAACGAGACGTGCATATTATTCGCGGCATTAATGTGATCGATCCACTACTTCCTCGTGACATACAAACCTGAGCCCCTTTAGGACAAGGCCGTGAGCCTACGTAGGACAAGAACCGAATAAAACCTACTCGACGCACTACTCGAGGACTACGAGAATACCCAGAACCAGAATCAGACGAGATTCCTTGATTCGTGATCGCATGGCAGACATGGCATCAGGACTGGGCACAAATTGGCCCATCCGGCAGAGAAAAAGAAAAACAACAGCATACAACTACCCTCCAGACCGGACGCAAGCCGCGGTCGTGGACAAATCATAAATGTGTGCCAAACGTCTGTCTTCAATTCCCCTAATATCCTGGAAGCAACAAAAGTTTCGGAATCGCAACGGCATCCGATCGTACCCACCTCCGTCATGAAATGATGCGGAAGTAGATCGAGCACCCAGTCTCCAAATGAATGTCCTTGTCCGTTTGAAACTTTTGCTATTTTCTTTTTTTCTGCCCCGTGATCTAGGTCTTCGTAGAAGGGGTCGTGGAGTATCGAGTACAAGAGAGAATCGTCGAGGGAGCCATCAGGCGGATGCGGGATAAGAGGCGAGGGAAAGAGCAAAAGGGAAACGACTTTATATTCGGAGCGGTTAAAACGCTTAGTCGAACAGACCGAAGCCCATGTCCTCGTCGGACTCCTCCTTCTCTGTGTGGGAATTAGTATCGATGTTTTGCAGGTCGAGATCGAGCTGAAAAACTTACCCTCCTCCTTCTTCTCCTCGGCGGCAGCCTCGGCGGGAGCAGCAGCACCACCGGCAGCGGCGGGGCCAGCGGCGGCGGCGGGACCGGCGGAGCCGACGTTGGTCAGGAGCTCCTTGATGTCCTTGCCCTCAAGAGCCTGCAAAATCAAAATCGTAAGTCACTGGACTTAAAAGAATGTGTCGCGCTTCGGAGTTCGGGCATCGTGGCGAAGCGATGGAAAGATGCGACGGTGCGGGTTTCAAATATTTACCTTGGCGAAGATGGAGGCCCAGATGGGCTCAACCTCCTCAACCTTGGCGGCAGAGATGAGGGTCTGGATCTTGTCGGCCTGGAAAAGAAAGTTGAGGTTAGCTATTGTCAAGCTTTGTGCCTGCAAGGCTGAATCCAATTCCTCGATTGATGGCCTTCGCGATCCAAGTTCCTAGCAGGAAAAACTTCATTTTCGCGAATCTTCAATCCCTCGATGAATTCAACCTCGTGGAAAAGAGCAAACGTACGGAGACCTCAAGGCCGTCATCGGCCAGGATGAGGGCGGCGTAAGAGCAGGCGAGCTCGGCGGTAGACATTTTGTCGACGGGTGGTGTTGACCGGACTGGGTGTCTTGAAGGTGAAGAGTGGATGGGGAGAGAAGAGAAGAAGTGTATCACGAAGGCCTATCCGAACAGGGCAACCGCGCGGGCGTGTGTGGGAAAAAGCCCTCGCTTAGGGCTTGGCCCGAAGTGGCTTAGTGCAGACCCTCTCCCGTGACTTCCGCCCTAATCCTGTTCCGGTAGTAGATGACTAATCCCGGGTAATCGGCGCCGTATCTAGCGATATCAATCGGTCCGCAACTGACATCACAACCGTGTGGGGTTCAAGTACTTTATCGCAGTTTCCTGAGCGTGCAAAAGTCTTCATTTTTCTTCTGACCCATCTGATCTGTATCAGCCCACTATCCCGACGACCTCCGCACCCCGGCCATGGATTCCCCCGCCGTCCCGGTTCCGCTAGATCCGCGGGAGCAACCCATCCTCGAATGCCTACTCCGAACCCGTGATGCCCTCCTGCTCTTGAAACAAGACAAGTCTTCCTATATAAAGTCACGCGACGTCCTTCCGCTCTACGAAGAGGTGATCGAACAGGTGGAGAAGCTCAATGCTGCCCGCAAAGAGAAGGAGCGCCGCTCGACACATAATCGCCGTGAGTACCGGGGTGAACTGTGCAAGATCGATAGAGGCATAACTAACCCCCGATCGCTTATAGTGGACTACGTTCTCGATGACTGCTTTCAGTTGATCTCGCTGCTCTTCTTAACTGTGGGTAGGAACAATGAAGCTCCGGCAGTGTAAGTCGATCGCTACCCCGCGGGATCTCTTATCTGTACTAACGCTGGTCCAGCTATTCTCTGGCAACTACTATTCAGGTATTTATTTAAAAGAGACGAAACTCCTTGGTCAAATTCTGACTATCTGCTCTAGCGCCTGCTTGACCACCTCGAAGAAGCCGGATTCTACAGCTCCAAAGACTTGAATTCCATTACCAAAACACTTGA
The DNA here is from genome assembly GCA_037042055.1 of Penicillium sp. S103-07. NCBI lineage: Eukaryota > Fungi > Ascomycota > Eurotiomycetes > Eurotiales > Aspergillaceae > Penicillium > Penicillium sp. S103-07. Next base: position 147,628 of record JAXQJQ010000043.1, read on the forward strand.
TAACATGCGCGAAACCCTCGATCGAGGACGCAACACCTACTCTCCGGCTCTTCTCACGCTCCTTGAAAGCCGTTTGGAAGAATGTCAGATCTCCTTAGGGAAACTGCAGAAAGGGCTTGCGAAGGTGGCCCCGGGTTTGGCGCAAACACATGAAACGCTGGTTTCTATTTTGCGGTCCACGTCTGCTGTTAATACTCGCTCAAAGGTGTGCATTTATTCCTGCAAGAAGTGCTCACTCGGTAAATATTAACTGTATGTTTCTTGTTAGTTCTCGAAGACGGAAGTGAGCAATCTTCAGGAGCAGTTGAGGAAGATCGAAAAGACCATGAAAGATGGCAATTTTGTGGACGCGGACGGCAACGTTTATGATGGTCAAGATGAACTCAAGGCTTTGATGCACCGGTGCTGGCGATGGACTGAAATTGTCTTGGAGCGGTATGTCTTGCTCTCTGCCTTCGTACTAGCAATTTCTAACTTGAACTCAGAGAGGGCAAAATCAACGAAAGGTTCCAGGAGCAATACGATCGGCTGGTCGAGATTCGCAACCAGTTGGATCGACTTTCTGTGACACAGGCCTGGTCGCTACGAGAGACGGATCTGTTCGGTTACCAGCGGAAACTTGACCGAATTGACGAGGCGCGGGTTAATGGCAACTTTGTCGACGCTGAGGGTCAACCGGCTGATCTTCATGCCCAACGGGTATCCACCCTTGTCAATCCTCAATTACAGCCTTATGCTAACTTCCTTTTCCCCAGACATTGTTGTACCTGATTCGACGCAGTTATGCTTATATCTATGCCCTCCTCATTTCATCTGAGCCCGTGTCGGAAGCTTTGTTGCCGGTCTATAACCAGCTGCAGACCCTCCGCCGGTGTCTGATTGAAGTTAAGGAGTCCGGGGGCGTATCGAATTCTCGTGAACTCTATCCCTACAGCATGAAGGTACGAATCCCTTTTCAGATCTTCTCTCGTCATTTACTGACCAACGCAGCTCAACTCAATCGATAACATGCGCGTCGACGGCAAGTTCTACGTTGGTCCGGATATTCCCGAAGGCCAAGGAAGTGTCAACGCTCTGCTGGCCGAATGCTACGACCTCGTCTGGGAGTTGCGAGCCGCGGTGACAGACGAAGAACAACAGTCTTAAACCGTTTTCAGTAGACATATGCTTCTTTTCTCTTTGATATGTGTTAATCTTACCTATCTCAACTAAGGACCGGCCATCTAGCCTCTGCCGTTGACAGATCCGTGGGTGTATGGTATGAGCTATCTAATGATTGTTTCATGTCCTGAACTTTGATGACATGAGAGGCGTTTGATCCGGGGACGATATGCCGACCGGCATTCGATGGAAGGATAGTCCCCGGTAGTTTTGAATATTGAATCTATTCCATTAAGAAATCACTTCACCCTTCAAACCGTCTTCGCAGGCAGTAATTAACATCTCCAATCATAGGTTGAATTGTTCCATTCTTCTTTTCATTTGGCTCTCGAGGTTTCCAACTTCAGACATGCGTTGGATTGCCTTGCACTGGCAACTTTCGATTATTGATTCGTCGGTGAGACAAGGTACGGCCAGTGCATTAATAATGAACCTGAGGGTCGTAGCTTTCTGATAGAACAGCCCACACGGCAGATGAAGACCTTCCTGCCTAAGGGAATTAACCTGGCGAGTGCTACTGCTTTGTAGCAGGCTATAGTCATTTGAAGAAATGGCTTTATCGATGGACTCGGAAGGTTGCGTGCTTCATAACCACTATGGCGCATCCTTCATAACGGTTGGGAGACTTTCAGCAAGTGGTTTTGTTGCAGGTTTAAAGTATTACTAGAAAAGGTAGTCATTGGGAAATTTTGACTATCTCATCTATAGATTATTTGGTGTCCAATGGCCTGTTTTATTTGAGTAATACCTGTGCCGTGGAATAGAGTAATGTTTCGTGATCCACCGCATAGAGCGCTGTCCATATCACCGTGACAGCATTAATCTTGGATTCAGAAAGACACATTCATATGCAATGCCGACAATATGGAGGTAGTGTAAGAATTAAAGTCGTACAAACAAAAGTCCGATCCTGCATGATTATCAACAGTCGCCTCCCAGTGAAAATCCCGGTATCGGCGCTACGACGCGCCAATCATAGCGCATGCAAATAACGAATTCCGACCGCCCAAAAAAAGCCCTGGATCCTCGACTCTGACTCTTTTCCCCAGTTTCCACCCTCCACACTTGAAGATGGTGAGCCAGCTAGTATGGCAGCGGGCCGTTGCCTCACGCAGGGTAAGTTACAACCTTTTCAGCAGTAATTGGCCCCAAGACTGACCCTGATAGCTGGCCGGACGCCTGTCTCCGCAACGACTCACTCGTGGTATGGCTACCGAGGCCGCCTCTTCGCGTATGCCGCCCTATCCCAAGATTGTCCGCAACCTCGAACAAGTCCGCAAAGTCCTGGGCTCCGAGCGTGCTCTCACCCTGGCTGAGAAGATTCTCTATGCCCACTTGGACAACCCCGAGGAGTCCCTCCTCACCGGCACCAACAATGGTCGCGATATCCGGGGTCAGGCCAACCTGAAGCTGAAGCCCGATCGTGTGGCCATGCAGGATGCCTCAGCGCAGATGGCTCTTTTGCAGTTCATGTCCTGCGGTCTGCCTTCGACCGCCGTCCCCGCCAGTATCCACTGCGACCACATGATTGTTGGTGAGCGTGGTGCCGATACCGATCTGCCGCGTTCCATTCAGGGTAACAGCGAGGTGTTTGATTTCCTGGAGAGTGCTGCCAAGCGCTACGGTATTGAGTTCTGGCCCCCGGGTGCCGGTATCATCCATCAGAGCGTTTTGGAGAACTACGCCGCTCCCGGTCTGATGATGCTGGGTACTGACAGCCACACCCCTAACGGTGGTGGTTTGGGTGCTATTGCTATCGGTGTCGGTGGTGCCGATGCTGTCGATGCGTTGGTCGATGCTCCGTGGGAGCTGAAGGCTCCCAAGGTCCTGGGTGTTCGTCTTGAGGGCCGTCTCAGCGGCTGGGCTTCGCCTAAGGACATCATCCTGCACTTGGCGGGCAAGCTGACTGTCCGCGGTGGTACTGGCTTTGTTGTTGAGTACCACGGCCCTGGTGTCGAGACTCTCAGCTGCACTGGTATGGCCACTTGTTGTAACATGGGTGCTGAGGTTGGTGCCACCACCTCGCTCTTCCCCTTCTCGCCCAGCATGATTCCCTATCTGGAGGCTACTCACCGTGGCCACGTCGCCCAGGCCGCTTCTGAGATTGCTGCTTCCGGTCCCGGTAACCTGCTGCGGGCCGACGCCAAGGCTGAGTACGATCAATTGATCACCATCAACTTGTCGGAGCTGGAGCCGCACATTAACGGCCCCTTCACTCCTGACTTCTCGGTTCCCCTGTCGAAATTCGCCGATACTGTACGCGAGAAGCAATGGCCCGAGACTTTCGGAGCTGGCCTCATTGGTAGCTGCACCAACTCCTCGTACGAGGACATGACCCGTGCTGAGCACCTGGTCAAGCAGGCCTCGGCCGCCGGTCTCAAGCCGAAGGCAGATTTCTTTATCACTCCTGGCAGTGAGCAGATCCGTGCCACCCTCGACCGTGACCAGACTCTGAACTCCTTCTCCGAGGCTGGCGGCATCGTTCTGGCTAACGCCTGCGGTCCCTGCATTGGCCAGTGGAACCGTACCGACGAGGTCCAGAAGGGTGAGGACAACGCTATCTTCACCTCGTACAACCGCAACTTCCCTGGTCGTAACGATGGAAACCGCCGCACTATGAACTTCCTGGCTTCTCCCGAGCTTGTCACTGCTCTCGCTTACTCCGGCAGCACTACCTTCAACCCCATGACCGACTCTCTGACCACTCCGAGCGGCGAGACCTTCAAGTTCCAGCCTCCTCAGGGCTCGAATCTGCCCGGTGCCGGTTTCGAGGAGGGCAATCCCAACTTCCTGCCGACCGCCGCCGTGCCCAATCCCGACGTTGATGTAATCGTGTCCCCAACCTCGGACCGTCTGGCTCTGTTGGAGCCTTTTGCCCCCTTCCCCAAGGGTGACTTGTCCGGCCTTCAAGTTCTGTACAAGGTCAAGGGCCAGTGCACCACCGATACCATCTCGGCCGCCGGTCCATGGCTCAAGTACAAGGGCCACCTCCCCAACATTTCCGCCAACACTTTGATCGGTGCCGTCAACGCTGCCACCGGCGAGACCAACGTTGCCTACGACGAAGCCGGAAACAAGCACGGCATCCCCGAGCTGGCCGAGCAGTGGAAGCAGCGCGGTATCGAGTGGCTCGTCGTCGCTGAGGACAACTACGGTGAGGGCTCTGCCCGTGAGCACGCCGCCCTGCAGCCCCGGTACCTTGGCGGCCGTGTCATTGTCTCCAAGAGCTTCGCCCGTATTCACGAGACCAACCTGAAGAAGCAGGGTGTCGTCCCTCTGACCTTCGCCAACCGCGAGGACTATGACCGCATCGATGCCTGCGACAAGGTCGACACCGTCGGCCTCTATGACACCCTGCAGGCCGGTGGTAAGGGCGATATCCAGCTGCGTGTGACCAAGCGTGAGACCGGCGAGTCCTTCATGGTTCCCGTGAACCATACTCTCAGCAAGGACCAGAGTGCGTTCATCCTTGCGGGCAGTGCCCTGAACTTGTTGGCCAAGAAGGCCAACGCCCAATAAACATATGTGTCTTGAACTTTCTTAACCAAAAGTCGTTTCGCTCGGAGTTATTGATCCGGGGTGAGGGATGCATATTTACTATACTATAGCACAACTGTTTCTGCACATGTATTGGAAACTTAGGTTTCTGTCGTTTCTGCGGGCTAGATGATATCCAATGTGATCTGTATTCTATGTTTATATCCGTACAACACCGTCGTATCTAGACATCCATCTAACTCCACCCTTCCTCAATACGCCGTCTATACTCCGCAATCATCTCCGCCGTGATGTTACTTCCACCACAAACAACAACCACAACCTTTGTCTCGGGATTCAAATCCGGAATCACCTCCTTCAACCTCCCATTAACTGCAACCTCCAAACTGATACCACACGCCAATTCCACCTGCAACCGCATTTCATCCGCAAGTCTTAACACACCGCGCGCAGCCTCAGCATCCGAACCAACAACACTCGAAACTTCCACACCCTCCGGCGGAGACATCGCATTAGCAAACGTCTTCTCCGCAACACACAACGCTCCAAGCGAAGTAGCCTGCGACGTAATAGCAGGCAGTGAACTCAACCTCCCCTCACGAAGCGAATGAGCCAGCGAATGCGCACCATCTGTTTCAACCGCAATAACACGAACCTTCTTCCCCTTCATCTCCTTCGAACCCAGAATCCGTTCCAACCCAGAAACAACCCCGTTAAACAGCCCACCCCCACCAACACTACAGAGTACAACGTCCGGAACCTCCTTTCCATCTCTGGACAACTGCTCCGCAATCTCCCCAATCATTCCCGAGTTCCCCTCCCATACCGCCTCATGGTCAAAGGGAGGAACGTACACGTTCTCCCCATCCTGATTCTCGATAAAGCTTTCCCTCAGGAATGTATCCGCCTCGAACCAGCTCTCGCCATGCTGCAATACTTCTGTCGCGCCCGCGGCATGCAGTTTCGATATCATGAATGGTTTCGTGCTGTGCGGGACGACCACGGTACATGCGCAGTTGAGGTCTCGCGCGGCATGTACGGCTGCGAGGCCGGCATTTCCGCCCGAGGAGATATAGAAGTGAGGTTTTCTGGTAGATTTATTGGATTGGTTTGCTAGGGATGAGAGGATGAGGTTGCCGATTCCGCTGTCGAGTGTTAGTTGGAAGTTAGATGGGGGTTGAGGTTGACGGACCGAGATTTGAAGGAGCCGGAGGGTTGGAGGAGATCTAGTTTCAGGAATATTCTGCTGTCATGGGATATTTGGTTTAGTCTTTCGTTTTGAGGGTGGCGGAGGCAGATGGGTGAGGGGCTATTTACCATCCTGCTTGTTTGGATAGTGTTGCGGACTCAATTAGAGGTGTTTCGATCCAGGGCTTTTTGATAGCCGTATCTTGCTGGGAGGCCATTGTTGCTAGGTATGAGGGAGGCACAATTGGAGTGTAGGTTGGTGTTGGTGTGGTGGCTTTTTTTTATATCGTTGTTCCCCGCATGTACTCTGCAGGGCGTGACTATCTTATCTCGGTTCCGGCGTAGTGATGCGATACCGTTTAGGTGAAGGCCCACTTGTGCTCTACACGGTTGGAGAACGTTCTATCGGTTTTACCTGGTGGTAGAGGACTTGACAGGAATGTGTAGTTTCATTTCAGAAATAATAACTTGGAATCTTCTTCTTGTTGGTTTATGCAGAAAGTACCAGTAGATAAACTGTTGAGCGGCTCAGATATATAGATGGACCATAGCACGAACTTTGAACAAAAACATGCGCATACGTCTTTTTATCACGTATTATCTATCAGGAAATGCAGTAGACTCCATTCATAATCATCATAGCATCGCAATATAATATGGCCAAGTCTAAAGCTCGAGCGTGTACAGGTATGCGAGGGAAAAAGAAAAGAGGCCAACGCTCAACAAAGATTCTCACGACCTGAACGACCAAGAGAACTGGACAAAACAACGCTTTACATCCGCACTCCCTTTATTCGCTATCACTGGCGCTATCGTGTTCCGAGCCATTATCCGCGTCATTCTGGATACCCTCAGCCAGAATGTACTCCGCCTGCTGAAGGGTCTGCTTAATCTCAGGCTTGTTGAAAACCAGATCGGCGGGTTTTTGGCCATGCTTGTTCCGCACCCGAGGGTCACAGCCAGCCTCGCACATCATCTTGACCATTTCGGTACCCAGCTCCTCGTCTTTCTCGTTGGCGTATCGTACGGCGATGTGGAGTGGTGAGTCTTTGTCCGCGCGGGTCAGCGGGTCGCATTCGAAGTATTGGATGTCAAAGAGGGCGTCCATCACGTCGTCTGCAGGGGTCTATTAGTGAGGGGAGACGGGTATGCGGGGGTTGACGTACAGCTGCCGTAGGTTGCGCAGATATGCAATGCGTGGTTTCCCAAGGCGTCGGTCACTTGATTGAAGAACTGTGCCACTTCCTCATTTGATTTCTCGTTCATGCTGTCCAGGACTTGCTCGATCAGGTGTGGCTGGTCTCGCCGGCAGGCTTCCACGATCAGCTCGCGGGGAGAGGCTCCCTGGACGTGGGGTTGTTAGCGGAGATTCGGGGCAGTCCGAGGATCTCGGTGCTCACTTCATCATCGGCCATGATTGATTTCGAACCAATACTTCCAGGCTACGGGTTGTATCAGTACTCAGTCTCGCGACGTGTGACGCGAAGGTTAATAACTGCGTTCTGAAACGTCGGCAACGGAGTGTGGCGCAGTACCGGAGGGCAGTGTCGGACAAAGTGCAATGCTTTGCAACAGCGGGGAGGACTGTATATACAGACAAAGCCGAGTCGAAAAAGGTCAAACTCTCATGTTAAACATAACTGTTATTTCCCCAGGGACCATCCCATGACCATCACGTGATCACCCGGATCCCCCGCCTGGTAGCCGCGCGCCTATCTGTTCCGCGCGGAGATTCTGTCACCAGTTCGCTGAACCAGCGTGCCCGGGCGAATCCTGCGATCTGTACGCCGTTTGCACGATTACTTTGAGCATTACTGCGTCCCGATCGGGGCCATCACCATGCCGCTCGTCTGTTCGTGATCCTGAAAGATTCCCCGTGAAGCAGCGGACTGACAGCTCTGATCTCCAGTTTGCCCCAATTGCGCCAATGCGCTGACCATCTCCCGCATGGAATCGACGACTCAGTATCCCATGGGAATCAACCGATTTGAATGTCGCTCATGCCCTTACGAACACGCCGTGCAGATCGAGTACTACGAGAAGACCGAGATGAAGCAGAAGGAGGTGGAGGACGTGTTTGGCGGCAAGGAAGAATTTGCCAATGCCGACAGCGTCGCCAGTGAGTACCACAGCTTCGACCGTTGTCTGAGGGACCGGACTGACACAACCAGCGCAATGCCCTGCGGAGAGCTGCAACGGGGACCGTGCATATTTCTTTCAGCTGCAGATTCGAAGTGCAGACGAGCCGATGACTACGTTCTTAAAGGTAAGCTCCTTACATACGACATCCGGGCGCATAACTGACAGCTGGGTCAGTGTACGTCGTGCGGTGCACGGTGGCGAGAGAATTGAGGACCCCTGTTGCTCATAATGAGCGGGGAGTGTTTCGGGACCAAAAAATGGCGCATTTACGAGTTACGGCGTTTTGGAGAGATCACAGAGCTAGTTCAGATACCCAAACAGAAGAAAATTTGATCTACGTCAGAGCGACCCTGCGATCACAGACAATTTCTGCGATCAACACGTCCCGGGCAGAAAAAAAAAAAAGGGAAATTGAGTTGGGTCCAACCGCGGGACTGCGCCGAGTCATTGTAGCTCCCTCCTATCATGGATCGGGAATGGGAAGAAGAGGCCGTATACTGTCAGCTCGTTCCCTATTACGAAGTATAATTGTAGGCTACAATGGCAGCTCAATGTGGCAAAAATAAAGAGGCTGCACGACGCTGTTGAAATCATTGGTGGGTCACGCAGCGTTGGCGGTGACCGACTGCCCCTCATCCGCGGGGTTCTGTAATCGAGCTGAGCAAGAAAATACCCCCCTCGCGGTGAGGATAAAAAAAAAAGAAAAAGGGCTAAACGTAAACAATGCCAACCTACCGAGCAAAATATGGCCCGATAACTGCGTTGCTGCCCAGTGGTGGTCGTAGACGCCCAGTAAGAGTGACTATGGTGGGCTGGAAGGAATCCGCAACAGAAAAAATTCGCACCGAGTGGGGACCCGAGAGCGAGGGAACCAGGGAAACAAAACACCAAGTAGCGGTACCCGCTCCGGCGTACGCAGCAGCGTGCGCAACAGGTACCGGTACATCCTGGACAGCCCACTTTAGCAGAATCTTCATGGTGGGGCGAAGCGCGCACAAATCAAGCGTCGCACCTGCCAAGGGCTTGAACCCGCTCACTCACTCGCCTCCCTCGCTTGCCCCTCCATATAAGGATTTCCCCTCCTCCCCCCTCCCACAGAATTTTTCTTTCTCCCCCGTCCGCATCAGTACGTATATCTTCCCCTCCCCTCTCCTCTTCCCTTCTTCCTTCCTTCATTTATCTAACCCTCATTGTTCAGTACCTCTACGCACGCCGTAGTTTCTGAGCAAGCGTCGGAATTTTTCAAGTATCTTCCAAAGAACTTCAAGAATTCATTTTCTTTAACCGCCGTCATGGGGTACGTCTCTCACTTCCATCGTCGTCGCTGCTCGATCGACCCATCCTCCCTCGCCTCGTGCTCGTGCTGACCCGTCCCACAGTAAGGAGGATAAGACTCACATCAACATCGTCGTTATCGGCCACGTCGATTCCGGCAAGTCCACCACCACCGGTCACCTGATCTACAAGTGCGGTGGTATCGACTCTCGTACCATCGAGAAGTTCGAGAAGGTACGTTCTATTCTGTCGTGTTTGCCCTATGATTCATCCGTCCCAGTCACTGACCATATTTCCACTCAACAGGAGGCTGCTGAGCTCGGCAAGGGTTCCTTCAAGTATGCCTGGGTTCTTGACAAACTCAAGGCTGAGCGTGAGCGTGGTATCACCATTGACATTGCCCTCTGGAAGTTCCAGACCTCCAAGTTCGAGGTTACCGTCATTGATGCCCCCGGTCACCGTGACTTCATCAAGAACATGATCACTGGTACCTCCCAGGCCGATTGCGCTATTCTCATCATCGCCTCCGGCACTGGTGAGTTCGAGGCTGGTATCTCCAAGGATGGCCAGACCCGTGAGCACGCTCTGCTTGCCTTCACCCTCGGTGTCCGCCAGCTCATCGTCGCCCTGAACAAGATGGACACCTGCAAGTGGTCCCAGGACCGTTACAACGAGATTGTCAAGGAGACCTCCAACTTCATCAAGAAGGTCGGCTACAACCCCAAGGGTGTTCCCTTCGTCCCCATCTCCGGCTTCAACGGTGACAACATGCTCGAGCCCTCCGACAACTGCCCCTGGTACAAGGGTTGGGAGAAGGAGACCAAGGCCGGCAAGGTCACTGGTAAGACCCTCCTTGAGGCCATCGACGCCATCGAGCCCCCCGTCCGTCCCTCCAACAAGCCCCTCCGTCTTCCCCTCCAGGATGTCTACAAGATCTCCGGTATTGGCACTGTGCCCGTCGGCCGTGTCGAGACTGGTGTTATCAGCCCCGGCATGGTTGTTACCTTCGCCCCCGCCAACGTCACCACTGAAGTCAAGTCCGTTGAGATGCACCACCAGCAGCTCAAGGAGGGTCTCCCCGGTGACAACGTCGGCTTCAACGTCAAGAACGTCTCCGTCAAGGAGGTCCGCCGTGGCAACGTTGCCGGTGACTCCAAGAACGACCCCCCTGCCGGCGCTGCCTCCTTCAACGCCCAGGTCATCGTCCTGAACCACCCCGGTCAGGTCGGCGCTGGTTACGCTCCCGTTCTGGACTGCCACACTGCCCACATTGCTTGCAAGTTCTCCGAGCTTCTTGAGAAGATCGATCGCCGTACTGGTAAGTCCGTTGAGGACTCTCCCAAGTTCATCAAGTCCGGTGATGCCGCCATCGTCAAGATGATTCCCTCCAAGCCCATGTGTGTTGAGGCCTTCACCGACTACCCCCCTCTCGGCCGTTTCGCCGTCCGTGACATGCGCCAGACCGTCGCCGTCGGTGTCATCAAGTCCGTCGACAAGTCTGCTGGCGGTGCCGGTAAGGTCACCAAGGCCGCCCAGAAGGCTGGCAAGAAATAAGTGATTTGCGGATGACACAGAGATGCCGTGATGAATTTTTTTCTTAAAAATGCTTTTATGGATGTGGACAGCTAGACTTTGCTGTGTAGTCTGAAAAATACTACATACAGATTCGTGTCGCGCGAACAATTATTTTCCTCTTTTCCTTCCGTAAACTTGTAGATCTGTTAGATGTTCTCTTCGTAGTTTGAGTATGTCCTTGTTCTACTCGATTTTGCGTTGTGTGGTGGACCCCTCATCACCCCGCCTCACCGGCCTCTACGGCACACAGCCTGTCCATCACCCATCTACTCATGAAATGAATAATCCCAGTCACAGCTCAAATCTCGGTAACTCAAGTTAGCATTCCGTGAAACGAACACCCCCTCTCCAAACTCAAACTCCCATTTTTTGAGAGTCAAAACTCATCTACCCTTGCAGACGCTCAGTCCACGAGTCATCTACCTCGATAAGGGCTCGCCGTCCCATTGGCTGGCGGAAACCAGCTCACTTTCTTTGAAATCGGCCTGTCTGGCGGTGGTCGTTTCGCATTTGGGGTTCTTTGGGGTAGAGGCGGATGTAGGGTGTTCTTGTTCTCGCCCTCGTGACTGGGTAGGTAGCTCGTGAGGTTTGGGAGTAGGAAGGTATTGTGGACCGTAAATTTATGGTTTTTATCCCGGCCAGGAGTTGCTCAGGGCAGGGTTGCCATTTGTACAGATTATCCGGGAATTGAAGCTGGCCTGTTGTTTCTGTGTTGGCTCTCAAGTGCGTTGTGTTGACGACGGTATACCACGTACTGGCGTCTCGGAGTGCCCAGGTGGGTGGACCGCATGTATATACCTCTACGAGTCAACGAACGAAATAAGCATAATTGTATTTATTGCTGGGTATCAATCGGTGGTTCCGGCTCACCATTGCCAGATATTACGTCTCCATAGCATCGAGATCAATCACTATCGCTACTTTCCTCCTCCGAACTATCACTGGCAGCGGTACGCCTCAAAGACCTCCTCGACCCTTCACTCTGCCTCGCCTCCTCTCCATTAACCCGTGGCTCCTCCTCCTCCTCCCTGGCCATCTCCGCAACACCCAGACTCCTCTTCAACCTAGTCTCAAACTCCTCCCTCTCATTCTCCTCCGCGCGCGTCAACTCCCCGTCACCAGCAAACCCGTAAACCTCCCTCGCAAGCCCCGAAACACCACCCGTCCCGACCTCCACCTTCCCGCGTGGCCCAGCCATGTACTCAATAATCTCCTCGCCTCCATCCATCTCCCGCGTACGAACAAGGTATCCCTCTTTACACAGCCGCGCCAGGAACCGGTCTGTCCGGTCAATCGGCGTGTACGTCTCGGCATTCACGCGCGCAAGGTACCGTTCAAGCTTTTGTTCGCCGAGCGTCCCACCATTCAACGAGATGACGGCGATGATAAAGCTGTACAAAGCCGTGTACGTACTCTCCGTCGCAGCGGAGGGCGCTTTCGTAGGCGGTAGGATAGCCGGTGTGCGGAGTGCAGGCGGGAGGGTACTAGTCAGGATCCACGATTTGTTGGTGCTGGATGGTTTATCTGTTTTCTGGGCCGCTGGTCCATGATCCCCCCGTCAGCATGGCTTGCCGTCCAGCAGATGTCGAACAAACTCACCCCGTCGCTGCGTAATCGTTACCTTCTCCCTAGCTGGGAGCTCCGTCATCTCCATGCCGAACTTGGTCCGCAGTTCGCGCTGCGCGCTCTCGAAGACGGTTTTGAATTGGCGCGAGCCCTGCTCGCCGAGGACTTTGGCGCTGATGTCGGCGCGGCGGATGGGGAGTCGTGAGTACTCGCTTGAAAGGGCGAGGCGCACCATTTTTTGGATCATTGAGTTTGTTGACGATGCGCCGTGGTCTTCGTCGGACATTTCTGCTTCTGGAGATGAGCTTGCGCGTTGTCTTTGGCGCGTTGAGGCTTCGGCGCCCGAGTCGTCCGGGTCGACTTGGTCTGGCTGGGGTTTGGTTAGTGCGAGGTTAAGGGGCTATGGATTGGAGTGAGCTTACTGCTCTTCGCTTCCGAATCAAAGGCATGGTATTTTCGGTGTTGGTGTTGGTGTTGAGTGTGTTCAAGACGCGACGCGGTGATCGGAGACTGATTTTACCCCAATCGGGAGGGTTGGTCCGTGCACAGTCCTTATCTTTGGCGTTTGCAGTGTTACCTTTCGACTTGAAATTTACGACCTTGTGACGGGATCTTGGGCGAGAGTCACACAAGTTGGAGGATTCCAAAAGGTATAAATTGTATTTTTGCGCTGGAAACAAACTTGTTGAGACGGAGTTTTTTGGATCACGCTGAACAAGACAAACAAGATATATCAGAGGCTCAATGAGCAGAGCATACAAGCACACAACATAATAATAGGACGAAGGAATTATTTTCTCTAGAGAAAGGAAAGACGAAACAAGGACGCTCAAAGGACCGGAATCTAATCAGTGGCTGTTGGTCTTCTCGTGGATGACTTCCTTAGCCTCCTCCTTGGACTTCTGCAGCCAGGTGCTGATCCAGGCCAGCGACTCCTGCGATAGCATCAAGCTGGTAGTGATGACCGCCTTGCCCGAGGCGACGAGACCGTCACCACCGCACTTCTTGTATTCGGTGCCGTAGACATCATAGACGTGGTCCTTGACGTCGCCTGCGAAGCGCACCGGATAGCCGGCAGTGTTGTAGATGGTGCCGCGGATCTTCTGGGTATCTTCACGAATAATGGGGAAGCGGGAGTCGATGCTGGTCAGGCCCTTGTCTCCCAGGGAGTCGGCGTGCTCCAGGTAGGGAGCGACATAGCTGAAAGGAGTCTGGAAGTAGGGCAGGACGGGCTTGGCGAGACGGACGTAGCCGTTGTCGGCGAACTCGATGGACTTGGCGCCGTAGGGGTTGCTCTTGAACAGAGAGATGGAGTCTGAGACCACAGGGTAGGAGGTCAAGTGCTGGGCGCTCGTTAGTCGAGGTGAAGAGGTCAGGATACTCAAAAGAGACTCACGTTGAGGAATTGAGAATGGACTTTCTCGCCGTTGACGACTGGTTCACCCATGATGGCTGGATCTGCGTGGGGCATTAAGCTGTAGAGAGGATGTCAAGAGGGAAGAATGAAAAAAAGAGGGAAGTAACAGTGGAAAAGTAGAAAGAGTTTGATAAAAAAGTACAAGGTGGGCTGTATATAGAGTCTCACATGTGATTGCGCCTTCATTATGCAATTGTGTCGAGGCCCCTGCGCAATCGCATCATTAGTGAGTGCACTGGATCGTATTCCCGGCTCCCTTTGGCCTGGACCTTTTATTTTTCTAATTTTATTTTTCTAATCTTTTGCCTCTCCGGGCTCTGATGCAGTCTCCCCTGAGGCGAATGCAGTTTAGACTTTGCGTGTACAGGCAACTACGATCTTCGAACCGGACAGCAGAGAAGGAAACCAGTTTCCATTTTGGACGCTGCCGCTTTCGTCCAGACTCAATTGCATTAGTCTGCGACATGGGTTTGGCAAAGTTGATAAGGCCATGGTTTCACATGTGATAGCGGGTCCGACGTCGACGCATTCAGAGAGCTCCTTGACTTCTATCCGCGTGGATCCACCCTAGCCTCATGGCAGCTCCCCTCGATCGTCTATCTACACAAATGTCACCTGGGTGAGGTGGTTTCCTGTCAAACTTTGTTTGACATCACCACCCAAGAAAACCCCGCTCCGGAACGAGAGTCTTATCAGCTACGGACTCCATTGGTTTTGTAACGCCGGGCCGACCGTGACACCTGCAGACCGAAGCCTACTTTCCTCGCCCGCGAGGGCCAGCCTCGCCTCTGCACGATTGTATCCACCTTCTGGCCTGAGCGTTGCCCGAGCCTATCCACGGATGCGTTATGTTTCCCCCATACCGGGCTAGAGAATATGCCCCCACGGGCAAGGGAGGGGAAAGACCCCTAATCACGTAACGGTTGCTGAGAGGCACACCACTCGAAACGCGGCGCCAAAGGTTCTCGGTTCTCCGGTCTCTCAAGGTTCTGGCCGGGTTCGCGATCGGATCCCGGGAACACTCGCGCAGGTCAAAGTGCGCGGGCGTGCGACTGGCGGACCGGATCATTCGTCCTCAAATCATCCGATCCTCGGCGGTTGGATTTATCCCTGCTGCATTGTCCTTTCGAAGCCGTTGAGGTCACCACTGTTGAATTCTCCACGCGCCGTGCTTTTGGTTGGTCGGTGGAAATCTGCCAGTATGGGTTATGCGACACGACTTCATGCGGGACATGGTACGACCGTCAGCCATAAGAGCTACAGAAACTTCCCTGGAACTTCCCTGGATCTCCGTGCGAGCACATGTAGATTCCCATCCAAGATTGTGATAGGTCTGGGAAATCGAACCGGGCCTCTTCCATCCCTTCTGATCAACTAGTCGAAACTGAGGTAATAGACTAGTCGATCTGTGGCGAGCCGCTTTGAAGCAAACCGTGTAGATCACACAATTCCATCGGAGAATTAGGGGACCTTTCTACTTGATCGGGACTGCGTATTTTACGAAGGACATTTGTTTTTGTACGTAAATATTATCCACGTCCGGTCTCATTCGTGGGACTGGCGTTTGGTCTATTCCCATCAAACTCAATGCGGACAATCACTTCTCGACCAGATTTTCGTGGCAAATCGCGCCACCTGCGCCTTAAAATTTTGGATTTGGTGAATCTAGACATGGATAGCAAAGAAAGCACCTGCTTGAACGGTATATAATGCAAGCAAGTCCACGTCACTGGAGGTTGAGGACCCTATCGGAGCTCGGAGCGCTGCTTTGTTGGGTGGCGGATCCTGCAATGTCTCTCCCTAGCCCAGATCGAATCTCGGCTTCAGCTGTATACTGATGTAGCTCTGCCGTTAGCCGCGGAAGCTCATGATTTTCGGGCTGGGATTGAGCAGTTTCACATGCGAAGGCGAAGGCGAAGGCGACGAGATTGCGTTACAATCGTAAAAAATGAAAACTCCACGACTAGATGCGGTCGAGATAAGATTTGATCACATTCGACCCGAAGCCACATGTAACCTTTACGCAGTACTTTAATTTTGACGCGAATCTACGGATGGCACGGAGATGGTGGCTGCCCGTGATACACAGGCGGCGTCCAAACGCACCGGGGGACGGGAAACCGGGGAGCGGCATAAGTCTAGCAAGTGATAAGAAGCCACGACGGCGGGATAACGTCGGAGGCGCATGAGACTCGAACGGAAAGGTGGTGCAACAGGTTGCATACCACCCAGGGTGCAGGCCGCATGAAGAAAGTAGTAAATTCATGTTTTCCATTTCATTCAGACGGACGCCAGATTTTAGTGGCGCCCCTCGTGCAAACTGGAGTTCATCGATACATTCCCGATTCTGTTTCCAGCTATGGTATATGCCTTCCATCCCGTTGCGGGGACCGAATGTGCTCGATGCTTTTTTCCCCTCGCCTTCACCTCGAGCCGTGCGCGCTCAAAACGACAAAACGCCGAATAAACCGTTTAGAAACCTGCCACGGTATTAGTGGGTTGTAAAATAAGCGGAGAAAGATGCAACGTACGCAGAGGAGTGAAGAACCAGCGGTTCTTGCCGGAGGTGTAGCGGTCCTCCAGAGCCTTCTTGATGGTCTTCTTGGCTTCCTCGCGCTGGGAAACCTCCTTGAAGGTGTCCTGGGAGACGACGCCCTTGAGGCCCTCAAGCTCGAGGGTGTAGCGGGTGGGCATCAGGTGGTTGTAGTTGACAACCTTGATGAAGGGCTTGATGCGGCTGCGGCGGTCCACGAGCTTCTTACCCATGCGGCGGGTAACCTTCAGGGGGTAGCGCTCGATACCGGCGACGATGGCGTAGGAGAAGGGGTGCGCCTTGGAGCCAGTGTCCTGAGGCTGGACAATGACGACCTGTAGATTCGAAGAAAATGCGCTGGTCAGCCCGTGTCTTTTTCTGCAATTTTTTTGTCCACCACTCGTTCGTTTCCTCGTTCAATTGTTGCCGGCGAGCCCATCTCCTGCTGTCCGGGTTCCTGCTCTCATCGTCCTTCTCTTCTTCTCATCGGGGGGATAGAGGCGATTGTCGTACCTTCTTACCGGCGTAACGGCCACGGGTGATGATGGCCACACGGCCCACTTTCATGACTGTCGCAACATTCTCGTTAGCATAAAGGTCGTAGGGATCGTGGAGGTCGAATACGTACACTTCATTGTGAAGGTCCCGGTAGGCGGCGAGGTTTGGCGGGTTGGTTGTCGTTGTACGGAACGGTCAAGATCGAAGTGTTCGTTTTTTCGCTTGGGGCGGGCTGAGAGGGTTCAGGGCATGGTCGATTTGTGTGCCGCTCGGTGATTGGTTCCGTTGACGAGATTGCTACCCTAGCCCCGTTGGGGAAACTTACCCCATTGGGACTAGCCTTGGCAACGCGGCTTCACCGCCTGACGTGACTTTGTTTACGATCCGCAGTTGCCCTGTGGCCCCGTTGCTATGGCGAGCGCAGGATGATGTGTAGGCCGCGTACTGGTTCTGGCCTTGGTTCCTCCACCTCCACTGTTTTCTTATCAAGTTGATCTCCGGTGTCTTGATCGTTCACCGTCTTTTATTGTTTTCTAGCGAATTCTCTTCGTTTTGATATGCCTTGAACGACCCTTGTTACTTTGTTTGGATACCTTGATTCTGCATTCCTGTACACTCGATTGTCAATACCTCTCTGAGACATCTTGCCTCTACACACCAAACACCATGCCGTCCCAAGGGGACAGCTCCTCCCGTGACCGTGAACTCATCAAGTCCGAATCCAGTCGGCAGTTATCTGTTCCAATGTATGTTGTGACCTTGAGCGCGCTGATCCCCACCGGCCATGAATGACTGGAGACGCATACTAAAGCGTCGCAAACACAGGTGGGATAGTTCTGATCCCGAGCGTGCACCTCCGCCGCTGCCCTTGAACCCTCGCTCAATGAGCCCTGCAACCAAATCTAATGTATCGCCTGGTATACAAGCTGTCGCGGCCAAGTTCGCCGACAGGCCGAGCGAGAACGCTCCAAGCTCCTATACAACAAACGCCATGCCGAAGTCTTCATCACCGGAGCGATCATTGGTAAAGGGCCATCACAAGCGTATGCAGTCCCTACAGCCCAATGATACCAAGAGTGATGCGCGTTCCGAGTTCCTGAATTACCTCGAGAACCGTTCACTGGAGCGCCCTTTGCGCGCTACGATTTTGGACCCGACAAACAAGCAGCAGGATGCGAGCAAGGGTGCTGGTTCACCTTCCTCTCGTTCCCCAGAGCGGGAACTCCCCAGCTACGTCTCGAGTCGTTATCTATCCAAACCAATCCTTGGAGAAACTACTCCTTCTTCTCCGACAATGTTGGCCCTTCAAAATATGCAGCTTCCCTCTGAAAACGACCCTCCATCACCCTCGAAGGCGCCCAAAATGATTGCCGCTGCTCCAGCTCCAAGAGAAGCAGAACCCACTCCCCAAATCGAAACCCAAACACATACCATGGGTACCCTCGCCTCCCAGATTCACAGTCTTACCGATATTGCCAGCAATCTGCAGCGTGAAATGTCCAATCTCAGCCGAAGAAGCAAAGATAATGCCACGGATCTTGTTAGCTTGAAGGCCGCGACCAATGCTCGCGACGAGGATATTCGGAGGAGCTTGAAGGATTTGACATCGAACCTGTCAACCAAGTTTCTGGACGTGGACCCTGCAAGGTTTGATCTCGGTTCTCTAATGAAGCGTGATAGTGGGATTGACCGCAGTGAATCGGATAGTTCTCCCAACTCGAAGAGAAGCTACTCTGCGCCTCGCATGCCCAGCCCTAACCCGTTCAACTACGATCGTGAGTTCGCCGGTTCGCCTGCACCCATCTCTGACGGCTCTGCCAGCATCGCTCTACTCGAAAAGGTATTGCGCGAAATGGCAACCAAAGAAGGTGAAGAGAAGCTTTTGGAGCTCGTCGACGAGATCAAGTCACGACCCGCTGCAACCGCCTCCGACAAGGAATCAGATAAGAAGATCACCAACATGCTCGAAGAAATCCTCAACCTCGTGAAAGAAGATCCTTCTAGTAGGGCCCTCGTGCGCGCCATGAACAGTTCCGATAACCTTCAGCCAAGCACCAACCTTGAAAGTACTCGCCCTAGGTCGTTGAACTCCATGGATCCTACAGCTGCCGTACGTCCTTTGGATGTTATGAAAGGTGACAAGCTGGATATATCCCTCTCTGGCAACGACGAAATTCTTGCCATCCTTCGAAGTGTTAAGAACAGTGTCATGGAAAGTGGTGGTATGACTAATGGCGTGAAAGCCCTTGTACGAGAGCTGCGCGGGGAGGTCCTAGGAATGGGACGTGACCTTGCTCGCAAGCTGGAAACCGTGGATCAGACCCGGGCAATTGGCGACAAAGAAAAGCCTCAGCCTCCTGGCCCCGAAGAGATCGCCGCAATTGTCGATGAGTGTCTCCACGGCCTTCGAGAGCAGCTGGCTTCTACCGTCAACGAAAGCCGACAACACTCCTCGGCATTGTCTGAGTTCCAGTCCACTATGAACAGTGCCGCTATCTACTCCGTCGTTAAAAGAGCTCTTGGTGAGCTTGAACTGCCTCAGCCCCAAGTCGCCCCCCACGGGTCGGTCATGGAAAAGGAGGACATTCTGGAGACCGTTCGGGAGGCCTGGGAGACGTACAGGCCCGAGATAGAGTTGCAAAACTTTGGTCTGGAGCGTGACGAGATCCTGGAATGTCTCTCTGAGGGCCTCAAGTCTTACCAACCCCACCACGAGGAGTCTTTGACCTATGAGCAGGTCTTGGGAGCTGTTCGGACTGGTCTACAGGACTTCCAGCCCCCACAACCCCCGGCTATCACTCGTGACGAAATTATCATGACGATACGTGAATGCCTCGAGAACTCCGAGCCTGCCTCTCGCGGCTTGGATGAAGAGCATGTCGGCCACCTCAACTCAATGCGGGACGAAATTCTCGGTGCCGTGGCTGGGGTTATGGAGAAGTCCACTCCCCGCGGCGCGGATGAAGAGCATGCTACTCACCTGAACTCAATTCGGGACGAGATTTTGGGCGTCTTTGCCGAATCTATGGAGAAGCCTGGTTCTCAAGGTCTTAATGAAGAACATGTTAACCTTCTTTACTCGATTCGGGATGAGATTATGGGTGCCTTGACGGAATCCCATGAGAAGCCCACTTCTCGTGGTCTGGATGACGAGCACATTCATCATCTCAACTCGGTTCGAGATGACATTCTCCATGCTCTGGCCGAAGCCATGACCAACCCCCCTGCCACGAAATCTATGGACGAGGAGCATCGAACCCATATGAACAGTATTCGTGATGAGATTCTCAACGCTCTGACCGGATCTATGGCCACGCAGAGCATGATCAGCAAGGATTCTTTTGATTCCGGTATCGGCCGCGATGACATCCTCAGCGCAGTCTCTGATGGTCTCGAGGCACATTTCACCACGGCAAAGGAGATGGAAGAACCACGCATTTCTAGATCAGATGTTGTCAACGCTATCAACGACGCATTTGATGCTCAGCACTCAGCTCTCAGTACCAGCGTTGCAGAGCCGACCATCTCTCGCGAGGAAATAATGGCAGCTATTGCCGATGGCATTGAGATTGCCAATAAGCCTCAAGAATCGTCATCACTCTCTCGCGACGAGATCTTGGGTGCTGTTTCTGAAGCCCTCGAAAAATCGCGTGAAGCTGAAAAATCCGCCCTGAGCACGAATGTCCAGCAGCCCTCCATCACCCGGGACGAACTTTTCAATGCAGTTGTTGATGGCATCGAAAGCTCTAACACCATGACTCGCGAGATTGAATTGAACAAAGACGATCTCATGGAAGCTATTAGTGCTGGTCTCCAGGAAGCGACCAACGCTGGCAACCTCAGCGTTGGTGATGAGGTGCTGCGCCGACTCCAGGATGTTGTTGATGACATGAAGGAAGAATTCAAACAGTACTCCGCTGCCAACGGCAAAGACACAGAACAAGTCCTGGATGCAGTCAGAGATGGCCTTGATGTTGTGCGAAAGGAAATCGAGACCTATGTGGGAGGAGTCCACGACGGATCGGACAAGCTCGAGATCATCGATACCGTCAAGGAAGGATTCCGTCTGCTCCAAGCAGATATGGAGAAGACCATCCATGACGCCTCTCTGTCAAACGTAGCACGGGCTGCCCCTGATACTCCCGAGCTGCTGGACGCCATGGAGAAAGAGTTCGAGCACCTTCGGGGCACTATCAGCACACTTCTCGTTCGCGACAGTGTCGGCGACAAGGACGAAATCCTCGATGCTATTAGAGAAATTAGCGAACAATCAACGGCCAAGGGCGGCGACGTTGAAGTTCTCAACAGTCTGAAGCAGGAGTTTGAAAACATGCGAGAGCGAATGGAGATGAGTGTCGTTCGCTCCGAGCCCCCGTCTGAGAAGGAGGACATCCTTGCTGCCCTTCGCGAGCACTTCGACAACCTCCGTGAGGAAACTCGAGCAAAGGATGGAAACGAAAGCATGTTCTCCGCCACTGGCGAGCTACTCGATGCTTTTAACGAGGGCATTGATTCTATCCGCGACGATCTTAAGAAGATCATGGAGAAGCCAGCTGAATTCGACAGCTCAGAGATCCTCGATACCTTGAAGGATGGCCTGGCTGAGTTAAGAGTCGATATCGATGCTCTCCATGAATCGCAAAAGAGCAAGGAGATGGACGACGAGAGCACAACTCGCGGTGGTGAGCTCACACTCGCTAAAGATTCTGAGCTTGGAAGTGGCATCGAGAGCTTGAAGACTCTGATCACCGAGCTTCAGGATAAGGTCGAAGCCATCAATTCTACGCCTCGCTCGGCCGAGCCCACTGAAGATGTATTGAACAAGGGCCACCTGGATGAGGTCCTTATTGCTATTCAGGAAGTTCAGGTCACCATAGGCGAGATAGGTGCCAGTCGCGACCTCCATGAGAGTGCTGCTCGCAAAGAAGATACCGACGCTATTCAGGAGCTTCTTATCGGTACTAAGACTCAGCTTGACGAAATGGTCTTCCCTGCTCCCGACCAGATCGCTACTTCCGATCATATTGGTCACCTTGAGACCATGATCAAAGAGGCCAAGGATACCATCGCCGATCTGTCTACCCGTCTGGAAGCCGAAGCTCCCACCAAATCCGAAGTCGGTGCTCTGGAGGGTCTTATCAAGGATGTCTGGATTGCCCTGGATGAGTTGAAGGGTAAGACCAAGGAAGGCGAGGTGGAGGAAGGGGAGAATTCTGACAAGCTGCTCAAGTCGGATCTTCAGACCGTCGAGGCTATGATCTTTGAGGTCAAGTCTCAGGTCGATGAGCTGAAGCTTCCTGATGTGGAGATGCTCCCGACTAAGGATGAGATCCAGGAGCTCTCTTCGCTCGTCACTGACTTCCGGGAGAAGATGGAAACAAACAACGACATGACTGCCCAAGGGTTTGAAGCCCGCAAGACCGAGCACGCCGGTCTCGCCGAAAAGATCGAAGAGGCGAAGTTCGTTGTTGGCGAGCTAGGTGATGAGCTCAAGAGCAAGCTTGATGGCAGTAATGAAGGCCTCACGGAGCTTAAACAACTTCTCGAGGGCCTGGCCATCACCGCTGAGAACTTCTCTACCGTGGAAAGTATCAAGGAGCTGACCGAACTTATCAATCGGGAGTTTGAGCGTGCTCGCGGTGAGGAAGATGCGACCAAGGTGGACAAGGAAGAGCGGGATGCCGCAGCTATGGTCAAGCACGATGAGACCCGGGCCGCCATCATCGTGGAACTCGGTGCCAAGATCGACGAGAAGATCGGAGAGGTTATGTCGAAGTACGAAGAAGCTCATACTTCGCTTCACTCCAAGTTCTCAGAGGCCGAGGAACGTGATATGACTCATGCTGAGGCTGTGACCAGCACCAAGGCCCTTGCCGAAGAGATCAGGCTTGTGATTGGTGACATGGGTAGCAGTGTCAATGACAGCTGCGAGCGGATGGCCGTGGATACCAAGACTCTCTTCGAGAAGGTCGACGAGTCCTACAACCGCATGGAGGAGATGCAAAATGAAGTCAAGTCTCAACAGGAGCAGTCTAGGGACGGTAACGAGAGAGCCGTCGCCGCCACCGAACGTGTGGAGAGCAAGCTGCTTGAATTCAACCCTCAAATCCTGGAGACTGTTCAGCAGATCCTGACTGTCGTCAGCCAGCACTATGATCACTCCCAGAAATCCGCGGAGGAGTTCAAGTCGGAGTTGGCTTCGCTACCAAGCAATCTCCCAAGCATGCTCCCTGCCCTCCCGCCTCCGGAATCATCGCGAGAGATTGAGGATGACCCTGTGCACAACAAATTGAATGACATCCTGGAGCACGCCAAGAACAGCCAAGTGCATGAAGTTCTCAACACTTTGCTTGAACATTCCAAGAACGATCAACTTCACGACAAGCTCGACCGGGCCTTGGACCAAGGCTCCGGCCCGAATGATCAGATCTACGAGAAGTTGGATCAGCTCCTGGAGCATGCCAGCAACGGTGATGGTTCCATTCATGAAAAGCTTGATGCTCTGCTCAGCCGCCCAGCAAATTCACTAGACCATGAGCACTCCGTCACTCAGATGATGAAGCTAGACGAGATGCACAAAGACATCATGGAGAACACTCGTAAGATGAACGAGATGTTCGCCGCTCAGTCCGCACTCGTTGCCGAGGATACTGAACGGAAGCGTCACGAGGCTGAGGAGGCTGCCATTGCCCTTCAGCGCAGAATCGGCCAGCGCGAGCAGGTGGAAGCTGAGCTCGTGGGCTTGCATGAGGAGAAGGAATCTCTGCTAAAGATGCTTCAGGCTCTCAAGACCGAGAAGGAAGATCTTACCAAGCAGAACCAGAAGCTAAGCAAGGATCTTTCAGGCCTCGAGACTGCTCTTGAGATCCGACATGAGGAGATGCAGCAGATGGAAGACCGCGCCGACGGCCTGGAGAAGCGCATCTTGGAAGGTGTCCTCGACCACGCTCGCACTGTGCTTCTCAGCCGATCTGGCAGCTTGCAGTCCATGAACCTCAAGAGGAACCGGAGCGCGCGTTCATCTCGCACCGGTGCTCGCAGTCCCAGTGCTATGAGCACTGCCACCGCAAGCACCGCGAAAGACAACAAGGATCCTCGCAGTATTCTCGGCAATGGCGTCGGCATGGCGCTGAAGCGCCGTGTGCCGAATAACCTGCAGGCCGGAACAGCTGCCGTCCAGCCCAATATTGGCAAGGAGCGTCGCATTCTCAGCTTGAGCCATGTCACAGGTAACCGAGGTGCGGACCGTCAGGTGAGCGCCAACAGTGGCATCACGAACCTGAAGCGCAGCCACTCCGTCAAATCAAACTTCCAGCTCCGCAAAGCCTCGTGGGCTGGCCATAGCTCTGTTGCCAACAAGGAGAATGAAGCATTCCGAGAGGAGGATGAACATGACAGCGACCTTGAGAACGATGCGGGCACCGAGCGAAGAACAAGCTATGCCCCGTCCGACCGGAAGACAAGTTACGCTGGCACTGAGCGCAAGTCCAGCTATGCTGGAACGTACACCGACAGTGTCGTGACTGGTCCTACCGAGAGCGTTGTCTCGGAAGACCGCCGAACCAGCGGCGTGACCACCACTACTGGACAAGGGAGCTCTATTGCTGGCGATAGCCACATGTATGGAACCGATTCCGAGTCGGAGTCAGACGATGCGCACACGGCTCGTGAGGATGACGATGAGGATGAACAAGGAGAGGATGATAATGACCACGATTACCGAAAATCGATTGTGAAAGATGAGCATGAGGTGCAGGACGCCATCGACCAGGAGATTTCGGTGACCGCCTCTGCTATGGAAGCGGAAGTCCTGAAACTTCTGGAGCCGCCTGCCGACAGTGGGTTGGGCTCGGAAATGGCAGTCTAATTCTTGTGTCTTCCTCTTGTGACTTTGTTACGGCGTTGGGTTTTGACGTGTTTCTTTTCATATACCACTATTCTTTTATGTCTTCTTATGGGCTTGTACCAATTATTTTCTGTTATTAACGAACTACTATTCCATTCATGACAATCTGTCCATCCCTCGTAGTCATTTGTATACTTCTTGTCATACTTCCTGGTCACCCGCCAAGATAGAAAGGTCAGGTGACGTCCCAACGGATTGTGACTGCCTGAGGCACAACCGAGGCCGCGTGCTCCGGAGCTTGGACTTCGCTTTCTTTTCCTTCTTCTTGCACATGGGGGACTCTTTGTTATAAGAAAATCGGAGGTCTTTGTGCTCGCCAGATTGATGGTAGACCCGAGGTGTCTCATCCCCTGCCTCGCCTAGAATTCACTCCTCTGAACACCAGCCGGCCCCGAGCTCCCCCGCATCGGGTGATAAGCTGTCGAGGGCATTCCAACCATGTTGGACCCCTTCGGATCCCCTCCAGCATGGCTGCGGGACTTCGCCGAGCCCTTCGCCCTCAAGCTGAGCAGCCCGACGCTGTCCGAGCATGCCCATGAGGTCATTCTTTCCTTTGCCTTTTACCAGTTCATCCACTCGTTTCTCTCGCCTTGGCTCTCGCCGATCCTCGCTCCGCAGTCCTATCCCAAGTTGAGTGCCCGCACGAAGGTGAACTGGGATATCCATGTGGTCTCGCTGGTGCAGAGCGTTCTTATCAACGCCGCAGCGCTGTGGGTTATGTATGTCGATGAGGAACGTTGGTCCATGTCGTCTGCAGAGCGTGTTTTCGGTTATACTGGTGCCTGTGGCTTGATCCAGGCTCTGGCTGTCGGTTATTTCGTCTATGACCTGATCGTGAGCGCCGTGTATATCAAGATGTTCGGTATTGGCATGCTCTTCCATGCAATCAGTGCGCTCTGGGTATTTAGCCTCGGCTTTGTAAGTTTGACCTCCTGCCGATCTTCAGCCCTACAGTTCAGAATTAACATAACCCTGGTAACCTTCAGAGGCCTTTCCTTAACTACTACGCTCCGACATTCATTCTCTACGAGCTTTCCAGCCCATTCCTCAATATCCACTGGTTCCTTGACAAAGTCAACATGACCGGTAGCCGTGCCCAGTGGTACAACGGTATGGCTCTGCTGGCCATGTTCTTCTCCTGCCGTCTTGTCTGGGGTACCTGGCAATCAATCGTCGTTTACACAGACATGTGGAAGGCACTGCAACAGACCTGGTCCGCCCAGGCATCGCCGCTCCAGACACCCGCCAACGTCAACGCGCACGTCTTTTACCCCACCCGCGACGGCGGCATGTGCATTGACGAGACCTGCGCACGCGCCAATGCCGAAATCTCCCGCTTCAAGGACTATACTGCCGGTGGTGTTCCAACCTGGCTGGTGCTGACGTATGTTGTATCGAACCTGATCCTGAACTTCTTGAACTACTTCTGGTTCTCCAAGATGATCGATACTGTTCTCAAGCGGTTCCGCACTCCCCAGAAGAAGGATGGAAAGAGCCCCGAGAAACTCGAGGACTTTGCGCAGAAAGTTGTCCTCGAAGCAGCAGCCAAACTAGAGGAGGACGAGAGCGCCCTTCGCCGGGGTGAACTACCCCTTTCACCCGAGCAGATCGCTTCAGGCGTTGATGTGGGAGCTCTAGGCGAAGAGTTGCGCAAGCGCCGGGCTGAATTGGTTGCCAAGGTTCCTTTACCTGGGGCTTGATCTTAAACACCAGACCTGAACTCTTTGATAGATCTATGGTTTCGGTAGACTGTTGGTGGTTCTTTTGGCTTTGCCTTTGGAATGATCCGTTGCATGGACGGTTTTATATCCTCTGGAGGATGTGGTACTGACTAGCGTTGACCCGTACACTTAAGGGTCTTGGTGTTGCACTTTGTAATATTCGTCTGTACATGTTTTGCTATTTAGTATCGTGGATTAATCCATGGGTGCGTCATGTTGATAGGCGTTTCGACTCGCCCCGCACTCGGCGGACTACGTTTCCAGTTGGGGAGATTTAATTGTACCGAGTTCCGTGAGACACATAAGTCCAGTATTCCATACTAACAGCTGTAGCATTTTCGGACTCGTAGTAACAAGCCTACTGCGGGAAACAGTTAAGAGCCGTTTCTCCTCCGTCCGAAGAGCAGTTCGAAGAAAGGATAGGCTGTGCATAGTATGAACTGTGCCAGGTATGCAATTGGAATGGATTGTATGATCAATGAAGCTACAAAGGATGAGGGGAGGAAGGAGCACGAGGAATTGAGTTGAATTGAACTGTAAAGTGCAAGTTTTAAACACAGCGCGGTCAAATCCCTCATGGAAAAGTCATGCAAGACCTAAGAGAATAGAAGTGTGGAATAAGAAGACTGTTGTCGACCATTGATCAGATGAGGAATCCGGATCTTGCGTCCGGTATGTTAGATCTTGGACAGGACCTGGGACAAGTTGGAGACACGGTACAATAGTTTCCTTAGATTTATTGTTCGAAGATACTGAGAAAGAAAAGGGAATGGTTTGAGAAAAAAAATCATTTCAGGAAGATTTTGAAATGGATTAGCCCTACCATACAAATCCTAGCTACACCAGACCAAACACCGGACAAGCGCCCCGATCAAAAGAGTCAAAGTACACAGAAAACGAGATAATATCCAATCTACCGAGCCCCAGAGGCTTCGGGCTTGGCCAACAAATATCGCACTGCCTCCCTGGCGACAGGAGTATCCCATGCGCTGTTTGCGCCTCCACGACGGAACTCAGGGCCATTACCATCGCCACCACCGGCAAATGACGCGTCGCCGAGAATAGTCTCGAGGTCGCGGCGTTGCGAGTTAACCCAGCGCTTCAAGAAAGTTGCAGGGTCCTTGCTCAAAGCAGTATAGAAGGAATGGCGGGCACGGGAGTGGGTGAGAGCCTGGACGATGAGCGCGACCTGGTCATCCAGAGACGCGATCTGGCGCAGGCCAGAGGTGTACTGCGGGTTTTGAGTGAGAGCCATCATCTTCTGGCGCAGGGGGTCTTCGACTGCGACCTGGATATCGTAGATGGTCGGGGTTGGGTCCTTGTGGAACTCCTCGTCGACGCGGATGGTATAAGGAAGCTTGATGGGTTCCATAGGGCTGGTGTGAGGCCCGATCATCTCCGGGATTTGCGGGAAGAACATCTGTTCGCGACCAAAGATCGAGCGCAAGCGGTGGTCACAGCGCACTTGCCGCTTCTCCTCATCTTCCTGCAGCTCCATAGCACGAATGTAGTCCCAGATTCCAAGCACGATTCCGCTGCGGGTTTCCTCCTCAACATCCAACACCTCGGCCAGCTCCTTGCTCAACTTGTATCGCTCGGGAGTCTCATCCCGTACCAAGCCGATTGTAACATTCAGATTCTCCTGTGACGCCCGCGAAAACTGGAGGCTATCGAATTCTGCACTTGGAGGCGAGGATGTTGCGTTGGGCGGCAGCTGTGGTTTGGACCAGTTGACCGGCTTCACCTCGTCCGGGATAGCATTGACTGGTTTGTCAAAATCAATGGTGATGTTTTTGAAGAAGTGCGAAAAGCGCTGGGACTGCTTCTTAGAGTCTGACTTCTTCGCGTCATCGTCGTCTTTGTCCTGATCCATCGCATCATCACCAGCTGCACCGCCTTCGCCACCTTCCTCCTCATCTTCCGGAACGGTAGGGTCGCTAGGATCATCAAGTAACCGGCCCTCGATGCGCACATTATACCGCCCAGAGCCCGGGTTGTTGCCGGTGCCCTGCCACGGCTGGTTTTCGACGGTGTTGGTGATCCAAATGCGCATAGTGCGGTACTTCTTCACGGTCTTGCTAATCGAATCTTGGATGTCAAGTCGCTTACGCACAATGGCGGCATCCAATCGCTTCTCTATGTCGCGAAGGCTTTTGTATTGGTCGACACCCTCGCCAATGACCACGTCCTCAATTCCGTCGGGGATGTTTTTGTCGGTCGGCTTGCGGCTGCGACGGAGAGCAGCATCATTGGGATGGGTGGCGCCGCGCTGCGCGGGCATGTATGGTGCGTGGACAGCTTGTTGGGGCATGGGGACGGGCATCGCGCCTCCTAGTGGAGTTAGATGAGCATGGACGGGGAGGATAAAAAGGGGACAAACCTGGTCCTGGCGGTCGACGGGGCGTGGCTGGAGACCGCTGGGCGGTCGGGGGGAACCCCCGAGCATAATTAGGCTGCATGGGAGCGTTCATTGCCGATCCAGAAAGCAGTGGCTCCAGTCGGGATTTGGGTGGAGGATGAGGATGGGCGAGGGCGAGAGGTCGCGATTCTTCTGCCGCCGCGCTTTACCCGATTCGGAATGTCGCGACCACCCCAAAGACAACCACACTACAACTACAAATACCACCTGCTTTAGAGATTATAGATGAACAGAAGACGTGTATGCAGTAATCGCAGTGCATAGTCGCAATTATTTCCCTATGAACCGACATAATAGCATTGCGTTGAACTCATTTTCTCTACTCCAGGAGCGATGCCTGGTTAGTATACAGTCCTTCCACCACATTGCTCAGCTTCTCGATCGTGTCCAGAGCAGCATCATATGCCTGGTCACGTTCCGTTTCGTCAAACACAATCAGACAGCCCGAGCCCTGGTCCAGCACACCGATGATCACCTTGTCCAAGATCATCTGGGAAAGCTTCCGCTCCACTTGCTGGACGTCCAGCCCAACCATCTTGGCAATGTGATCCAACTCCACCCGGCTGAAAGGTTCAATGACCTTGATCAAGTTCTGCTCCAGCATGGCGTCGTACAGGCGGCGAAGGTGATTCCGGATGAAGGTGTCACTGCCAAGCTCGTACCGATAGTCGGAGAGAGCCTTCTCATACTCTTCCAGAGAACGGTTGGCGTGGGCCCGAGCAACAGACTTCATGGCCTCCAAGCGCGGGCTGGCGTACTTCTGGGCCTGCTTGGAGCCCAGCAATTGGGTGACATCATCGACCAGGTTCAGCATAATCTTGCACAGCAGCATGTACTGCAGAGCGGCCGTAGCCAGCTCGCCCTCATCGAGCGAGTTATATCCCTCCAGAGCCTCGATAAAGTAAGAAAAGGCGGTGTTGAAGTCCTTGTCCTCGGCGTGCAACATTCCACTCTGCATGTCTAGACCGGCCTGCAAATTCGGCGGTGTATAGACGGATGCAGCAGATGTCCGTGCCGCTGTCAGAGCAGCGCGTGCCTTGGACTGGTTGCCAAGAGCGTGGTACACGCGAGACTCCAGCAACTGCACCTCCACCAACATGAGCTTGTCATCCAGGCGCTTCAACTCGCGAAGAAGGGAGTTGATGAGAGTGAGGGCGTCATAGTAGGCTTGCTTTTGCATATGGATAGCGACCAAACGCGCTTGGAGGTTCTGTCGGAGGAACGACCGGCGCTCCGCGATGGCCCATTCTATGCATGATTGGATCACGGCGGCTTGGAGGTCGAGGGTATTGGGGATTTCACTGATGAGGTCCAGAAGTTGGCGGACTATAACATGATGTTAGCATGGAGCTGCCATACCCCAAATGAGGAGTGCTTACCCAGCTTGGCGGTTTTCGCTTTGGCAAATGACGAAAAGGTGTCTCGGCTGGTCTTGATGAGGTCTGCAATCTCCTGCGGCTTCTTGGCATCCCGGTACACCTGACCCAATCCGATCAATGCATGCTCATAATCTCGCGATGAAGCCTCTGTCGATCCTGGACCCTCGGAGAGGATCTTCTGGTAACTGCTCGCGGCTTTCGAGGGGTCCTTCTTCTCCAAGTCGCGGGCCTCCTGTATCCGCGGCGACACCTGGAGGGAAGGAGCCATGGTGACGGACGAGTAGAAATGTATGGCTTGCAAGAAGGACAATAAAAGGAAAGGGGACAATGAAAGGACGTAAACGGTGGTTGATGGAAGGTAGGTTGATAGCCCGAGTGCTGAGTCGGGGAGCTTGAAGCTGCCAGCTGCCGCGCTCACCGCCCGCTTAGCAAATCATCCCGTCAACAGAAAAAAAAGTTCACTCCGCTTTCTTTCTTTTTGACGTTTGATCCAACAGCGCAAAATGGTGAGTTTCGTTTTAATTTTTGGTCAGTCGGATAACGATGCTAATATAATAAAGAAAATCAAAGCTCTTTCTCGCTCTACTGCGTCGCAGCAGGCCCCGGGGACTTCGGTCGTCCGCCAGCAGCGGAATCTGGACCCGTCCCAGCATCCTTTTGAGCGGGCTCGTGAATATACTCGAGCTCTGAATGCTATCAAGATGGAGCGCATGTTCGCCGCTCCTTTCCTGGGCCAAATGGGTGACGGTCATGTCGACGGTGTCTACAGTATGGCAAAAGATCCCGGCTCGCTCGAACGCTTTGCGAGTGGCAGTGGCGACGGCGTGGTGAAGGTGTGGGATTTAACAACTCGCGAGGAGATTTGGAATACTCAGGCACATGAGAACATGATTAAGGGAGTGTGCTGGACCCCCGAGCGGAAGCTGTTGTCATGCGCAAGTGACAAGACCGTCAAATTGTGGGACCCATACAACACGACGTCCGAGGCGCCCCCGATGGCGAGTTATCTGGGTTCAAGTGCCTTCACGGGTGTCACACACCATCGCACAGCTCCTTCGTTTGCGGCCTCCTCGTCGGTCATTTCTATCTATGATCTTTCGCGGCCTTCTTCTTCTCCTTCGCAGACTCTGCACTGGCCGACTAGTGTCGATACCATTACGTCCGTTGCCTTCAACCAGACCGAAACTTCCATTCTTGGCTCGACCGCCATCGACCGTTCAGTCATCCTGTATGATCTGCGGACTTCATCGCCGGTGCACAAGATGACTCTAAAGCTGGCATCCAACGCCATTGCGTGGAACCCAATGGAAGCCTTCAACTTTGCCGTGGCCAACGAGGACCACAACGCCTACATCTTCGACATGAGAAAGACGGACCGTGCCTTGAACGTGCTCAAGGACCACGTCGCCGCTGTCATGGATATCGAATTCAGTCCTACTGGTGAAGAGCTGGTCACCGCGTCTTACGACCGGACGGTCCGTCTCTGGGACCGAGCCCGCGGTCACTCTCGCGACATTTACCACACCAAGCGCATGCAGCGTGTCTTCTCTGCCAAGTTTACGCCCGATAACAAATACGTTCTGTCCGGCTCGGACGATGGTAACGTCCGCCTGTGGCGTGCCAAGGCCTCGGATCGCAGCGGAGTCAAGAGCGCCCGCCAGCGCAGCAAGCTGGAGTATGACCAGGCCCTCATCAAGCGTTATTCGCATATGCCCGAAATCCGCCGCATCAAGCGCCAGCGTCACCTGCCCAAGCCTATTAAGAAGGCTGGTGAGATTAAGCGCGAGGAGCTCAATGCCATTAAGAGGCGCGAGGAGAATGTGCGTAAGCACACTAAGAAGGAGAACTTGAAGTCGAGACAGAACGAGCGCGAGAAGATGATTCTGGCTCGCGAGCAATAAGCCTGTCCATACAAACCTCGATGATATCCCAGATGATTTGGATTACTGCATTGCGACCGGCGAATCGGAGTTTTTGGATGAATTGTTTACAGGAAACGACCTTGTATAAAAGAATGGATGGATTTGCTCGCAACTATGCTTTGTCGACCCAAGTCCACATGCAATTCCTCAATCAGTCCGTCTCTTTGCGATTCTGAGTACTCGACGGTTGCTATCAGGAGCATCGCGTTCACGGAGACCAGAAGAAACTGCACGGTCAATCCCACTCACGAATCTCGCCAGGCGCTGCACGGCACCAGGCAACACAGCGTAAAAATTGACGAGTTTTGCGAATGACGGCAATCTGAGCACACCACCCTGGCCACTATCCACTGCGGCAACGATCTCGCGGGCAACCTCAACTGGCTCGAGCACTGGCGCAAAGAAATGGCTCGGCGTGCGGACCCATTCGAACAGCGGTGTGGCCATCTGTCCTACCTCCACCAGCAACGTCTTGATCAGATCATTGCCGCGGAACTCGGCTTCGATTGTTCGGTGCAGCGCACTCAGTCCCGCCTTACTCGCGGAGTAATCCGACAATCCTGCCGGAGACAACTGGCCCAGCACTGAGCTGACAGTGACAATGGTGCCCCCATTCTCCGCTTCAACAATGCCCGGCAAAAAGACTTGGTAGAGATGAAAAGCAGCGAGGAGATTGGTGCGCACAGTCTTCTCAAAGGCATCCGCTTGCAAATCCAGCAATGTCTCACCATTGATCCTCGCCGCCGCGCAATTGATAACGATAGTCGGAGTTCCGAGCTGTAGCATGCATGCATTAGCGAAAATCCCAACCAACGTTTCTTGCTTAACACCATCCAATAAAAACCACATAGATTTCGTGATCAGTTCAAAGGAGTAAAGCAACATACCTCCGTCTCAATCTCCTCCTTAACACGCTCCAACGCCCCCCTCTCCCCAACATCACATCTCCAATACCCAACACCCTCTCCAAAGACCTCGACAACCTCACTCTCCCCAAGATCCCGAATATCAAGAACCGCAACACTAGCCCCTTTCATCCCATAAATCTGCGCGATCAATAAGCCTAGCCCGCTCGCGCCCCCGGTAACGAGCACAACCTCTCGCGCCGAATCGACGGTACGCGGGATACCGTGCGCGACGCGGTGATTCACCATTCGCGCGGCGAATAGCACGCTTAGCGCAGATGCATAGCTGACGGTCAGGATCCAGGCCGGGGAGCTGGAGGGTGTGACTTGGGCGCGAAGGCAGAGGACTAGGATCCAGGCGAGGAATGGGTTGAATAGGGTGTTACGTAGGACGCGAAGAAGGGTGTCGAGGGTTAGGTGGTCGGTCCAGGGATTTGAGGGGGCTGGTGGGGGAAGGGTGCTTTTTGTTGTTATTTTGCGTGGAGTGGACATCTTTGCAAGGTCATTTGGTCATGGCAGAGTCTGGGTTGATATTGTTGTGGTGGTGTTGACGGATGTGACGGTGTTATTTTTGGAGCGCATGTAATGCTGGGATATAATTCCCTGTGCGGGGTAGATTTGGTGCTCAATGAGTTCAGTGCATTGTCAGCCTATGGAGTCGTAGACATTGGCGCAGAGCTGGGAGTAATATTGGATGTCGTGGTTCGTTTGGAGATGTTCGGGGGGAATGCGAGGGCGTCAAACGTGGGGCCGATAAGAGATACGGGGCTCACTCCAAAATCTAAGTCTCGAGTCTTGAGCTACGAACAAGGAACAAAAACACATTTCCGGTGGTATCATTGATCGTAAAATCATATCATGTTGCTTCCCTTGCTCCGCCTTCCAGGAAGCAACGACGTAACATGTAAAAGTGTATTAGGAAAAGACAGGTAGAAAGACGTTGGAAAAGACATGCCATAAGCCGTCAAAGAAGACATATCAGAAGACATCAGAAAAGAAATCTGCGAACACATCTAGAAATACATGCGTGAAAACAAGACAGAAGCCGTCTTCTCTCCTGAGAACATCCCTATCTTCCAGCAACCGTCTTCATGGCAGCTTTGGCCGTGCCGTGCAGGTCATGGCTGAAGGTCTTCGACTCGGGGTCCTCCAGGAGAATGGCAAGATCCATGGGATTAGACGGAAGGATGAATCCGTTTCCAGGCTTGGGGTAGACCCGGTGATCGTCGAAGGGGATATCACCCGCTTCGCTGTCGGTTAACGGCCCGGTTTCGAAGGGGCTCGGAGCGTCCGGAGACAGGGCAGGCGTGAGCGAAGTATGGGGAACTCGCATGACATAACCGTTGCTCAAAGGCGCAAAGAAATAACCATCATCGATGGGATCATCGATGGACCAATGGCGACTGGGATTGCTCGTGAAGAGAGTCGCGACAGGAGCGGCCGGAGCCGACTTGGTGCGAGCTTTCTTGGGCCCGGGGGTATCAGCTCCACTCGACTTGTTGCCATAGACAAATTCGGCGTGCGTGCGCTTCTTCGAAGGGGATTCGGTTTCAGCACTCGATGGCTGGACCGGAGGAACAGCGAACTGCGAGGCGGGTAGCTCCTTCATGTTGGCAGGGAAGATTGGCATGAGCGGATTCTTGGAGGAAATGTCGACAAGCATATCGACAAGCGTGGAATGAGCCAGGGTGGAGAGCCAGGCGCGCTTCTCGTCGTCCGTGAACGGGTCGCCAGCAACCTCGATCGATGCCGCGGGCTGCGACTCTGGCTCAAGCTTGGGAGCAACCACGGGCGCAGGAACAGTCTTGGAAGCAGGCTTCTTCGCCTTGGCCGTTTTCATCTTGACCGGCTTGGCCTTGACTGCCGAGCGGCGCTGGGAAGGCTCGCAGTTGCTACACTTCCATACGGTTTCCAGATTCACGATGGCGGCCTCTGGAATTTGTGGGTCGTGGCAATGCTTGTGCCATGCGGACTCGCACCCGTCGCAGAAGACGATCGGGTTGTTACTGGGGCTGTTCCCCCGTCCACACTCCGCGCAGTTGACGCTGGTGGTTTTCCTACCACCACTTCGGCGTTTTCCGCCGCTGCCAGCAGCAGTGGGCGCCGGTGTGAAAGTCGTCGGGGCTTTGATGAGTCGACCAGTCCGGCTGATCCGAGCCGCCTGGAAGGGATTAGCAAATGGGTGACTTTTGAACCGTTTGTGGTCATGACCAACCGCAGCGACGGATTGAGCGGGCACCATCTCCGGGGTGGGCGAAGCCGCGGGCTTCTTCTCCTTGTTGAAGACCAGCTTCAACCGGCGCAGGGGGTTTCCAGCACCCCCAGAAAAGTCCTCAGTGACTCCCATTTTCGGGGATCTTGGAAGAAAGGAATGAAGAAACTGAGGAAGGAAGAGAAAGAGAAGAGAAAGAAGGATGAGAGAGATGGGAGGGGGTTTTTATATTTGTCTGAGCTCGAGCTGGAGACGCCAATGAGTACGTCATCTGATCGATTATATTGTTGAAAGGGCGTCAAGGTATATTGTACTATTCAGCAAAGGCAGCTCTGGATGTCAATAGGGTTTGAACGGTTTGGCAAATTACGAGTTCGGCGACCCAAGGTCTGTATAGAGTCACATGACAATCTCATTTTAGGTTGCAACGCTGCCTACCTTATTCATTGTTCCATCTATAGGCACCTTGGGTAGATTTCAATTGACTACAGAAAGCAGATTGTCGACATTGTAGTGACACCATTGTATTAATTGTTGTATTTCCTCAATAGAGGTACAAAACTGTCCAAAATTGTCACTCTTGAGAGGGCAGGGTGACCTGACACATGTAACCGAGCGCCGTCGCCGATTACCAGGTGCTTGAAAATGAAGTCTAGTCTAACTCTATGACTGAACCAAGGGCAAAAAACAAAATAAAAAACCATGAGAACCCGAACTACCCCATCATCATGAAAAATCCGAAAACCACTTTTGATAGGTAATAAGCACGCTTCCGAACTTGCAGAAAAGTGCTAACAGTGCGTACTGTCATTCAATCAAACTTGCCCGCGATGATACTGCTGCATCGGGAAACATTGGCACTGGTGGGAGGCGAGAAGCCGCGGTGTATTGTCTCGCCATCCTCATCCAGGTACCATTTGGGGTAAGGGCCAGGGATGAAACGGCCCTTGGCATCCCATCCGGCGACCCAATGGACGCCGTCGTCGAGAAGGAAGAAGCGCAGCTGCTCGGGCTGGGAGCCCTTGTGCAGCGGAGCCGAAAACCAGCGGCAGCGCTCTTCAAGTTCGGACTCGAACATGTAGCGGTGGAGGATGCGACAGTAGACGAGAGCGGCAGGGACCTTTTCGTCGTGGTCCGATTCATCGCGACGAATGAGGTGCCAGCCGCGACCCGGCAAGAACTTGTAAGTTCCCGGGACGGGGTTTTCCCAGTGTTGTTCTCGGTTGACTTCGCTGTTGACGCGATCACCGCGCTGAAACCAATAGACGGGGCAGCAGACGGTACGCAGGCAGAGAAAGAGGTTGGGGGCCATGGTCGGTTGTGGCGATATGGTTATTCGCAATAGACACGCGAGCGTGGTCGTCAAATAAGACCGCGAGGCGGAGAGAGTATCAAAAAAGGCTGAAAGGCGATATAAAAACAACGCTGAAGAACGTAAAAATCCCAAGGGGCAAGGCGAGGCTATAAATCGACGTCCATGGTGACAAATGGGAAGATCAATGGGTTGAAAATCGAATTTGAGATGAAAGTGGGCAGGAATCCTTCGGCTTTCCAAGAAGCTCGGTGAAGGTCCAGGGAAGAAGAACTCTTGACACAAAGAAGTCGAAAAGGAAAGTGCAGCAGGCACGGGCTTTGGTCCGAGGTAAGGACTGGTCGAAAATGTCCAAGTGCGTCAAATAATGGTCGCCTTTGTTATCGTTGCGGTGAGAACCCGTCTCCCCGGTCTGGAAAGTTTCGGGAAGGGCCGTGTAGAGCGTGATAAGCTTGCAGCTAGCGCCGGGGCCCAGGAGACAGCTATGTCCCTGAATGCTAAGAGCTGGAGGATAAGGAGGTTCCGGGGCGAATCAGGAGAGCAAGCCGGGTTCAATTGGGCTGAGAGGGTCTTGGGCCGCGTAGGAATCGGCAATACGCAGCAAAGACTCACGTAAGAGAGCCGGTGTTAATGCTCAGCACGAGCGCATGCTAGAGAGAAAGCATTTGACTGGAGGATTTTGCGGTGTTATAAGGGGAAAATCAAAATAGAAATGTGTGGTGGTTATTATAGATGGGCGGTCAGGCATCCGGTGGCTTTTCGTGAAAAAGTTGATTTGCCACCAAACCGAGGACGTCCAGACTCCGCTTCGATCGTCGTGAATTTTTTACTGCGGGCCTCCCGAGGTCTTGGCACGCTAAATTGACTCCTTTGGGCAAAGTTCGCGGGATTTTTTTTTCTTTCTATGACATAGCTTAGACCTGTTCCTTAAAAGGTCTCTATTCTTAGCCCGTTACACTCCACACACATCACAGGAGGGGTTCATCTGATATAATAATCATCTAAGGATCCCCGGTCTCACCGTCTCACCACACGGCATGGAATCCGAGAATTTTTCGTTATAATAGCCACACGCTATTTGTGGCACAGTCCTCGTGTTCAGCCCTATGTGTGGTGGCTGCCTAGGTATAGCCCGTCATATGACGCACCGAGTCTGCTTCCGACAAGGTCGAGCCCTTCTTGGCTGCTGCACTCGGCGAGTCACCTTGTATCCACTGCTCTGTCATCTTCTGGCATTTTCAAATCTGTGCACATGGTGTGTGCCAACCTCCTTTTTCCTCGGATTTTTTTGTTCTGAAATTTAAACGACTCGCTATGAAACGGATCTGCCTAGCCACCAATACGCCCAACCTGACTTTTCTTTTTGCAAAACAAACACTAACCTAGAGAAATGTGGCTCTATGCAGGAGAGAAAGCAAGTTAAAAATGGAGCGTAAAATACCAATCATCTGGCTTATCCTGGGATATAACCTGTTTAATGTTTTGAATCTTCCGTGCATCACTGGGAGCGTGAAGATGATCAAGCCGACTTCCCCCCCCCTTTCATTTCTTCCACGACCTAATACTTCCACGAGCGATAGCAGGGCGCACATTGGTACCATGCCACAGGGAGCTGTGTGGGAGCTTGGGTCTTCGACTAACCGGGCACTTCCTTCCCAATATAGGGAATTGATGGTTGCACGCTCCACTAGAAATATTTTGGAAATTCCCACGTTTCGGTGCCTTGAAATGCCCCCTGACACCGCATATAAGCGTCACTGTGTCTAAAATCAGGGTTTATACTGAGTAGTTCGGACCTTCTCGCGTTCATCCACCCATCAAGAGCCGTGTCGCCTTAGAATAAGTCTCCATAACCCGTGGGTAGTGCGGATTGGGGGGCTTTGGGTTGAGCGTCGCAACCTATCTGGCCCGTTTGTTAAGGCCAGGGCGGGATAATAAATGCTTATGCCGAGTCTATACGGCTCTAGCGGCAACAGAAAAAGTGAAAAGTGGGTTTTGTTATATACTACTGCATAAAATGCATAGGATCATGTAGCATTAACGAAGCAACAAAAGTAAAGGAACCACGTCGAGGTTGCGCTCGCGCATCTAAACGTACATATAGGGCGCTAAGGCCAATACGGCTGGACTTACGTTACGTTTCGGCATTTAATTCCCGGACTCTACAACCGGAGGAGATACTGCAAATGGGCTTCAATACTTTATTCTCTTAGACTTTCTAAATCTCTTCCTAGACATTTCTTTAAAACAGTTTCTAGGCATTCTTTGAGTCCATTTCCATCAAGGTACTTTTCTAAACGTCTCTTTCAAAACACCCCGACAGATAGTTATGATCGCCCAACGAGGCCCACTTACAATATCTTCTTTAAGGACATGCATCACATTGGTCATGCATTATTTCAATTTAGGGGATAGGCACGGCTCTGGCTGTGATGACCTCAGTTACGCAGACCGGAACCAGAATGTAGGTGTGTCATACTGTAGATAGCCTCGCATTTCTCGTAGATGTCTTTAATACCGGTGGTAAGGGGGGCTATTTTCATGGGAATTTTAAAAAGGCAATCAGATGCTTACTAGATAACATTTAGGTGGAAGTTAATGATGCGTATGAGTCAGATCAGTCCTGTTTTCCTCGTTCTGGGAATGTCATGGGTCGTAAGTCTCTTCGGACTCAAGTAGTGAGCGGTGGATCTACAGGAGAACTCTGACACAATTCACGCATCGGAAACTCAAGTCTTGCCCGAGCGGTTGCCGAGATAGGTAAAGAATATAAAGAAGATGGGGGCCGTTTTCCAGTTTCCACTTAGCCTTTGTTCTCCAAGTCTGACCCCAACGGATCTGCATGTTGATCCCCCTTAGATGTACATGCACTGGACGTGCGGAATACTTCCTCAGTGCTATGTTTGAATTAGTCATTCCAACATTGGGAATTGCTTCCAGTTCCCTTTTCTATGCAAAATGGCAGGGAATTATGAGTAGTATTGGCACAAGCCGCGTACCTCTTCTTCCGCCATGATATCGTTTCTCGCAAGAAGGCAACGGTTTACTGAGGGCAGCAAATAGAGGTCCAGGGCAACCCATAAATTTCACTCTACCTATCGATGATTGTAGATCTTTCCAATCAGATCATTTAGCCCCCAGGTGGCCAAAGCGATAACGGGTTCAGCGCAGTCAGGTACCCGCTTCCTTCCAGGCTCGTGAAAAGTTTATTCCAAGTACCAGTTTCTTCTTAAGGAAGTTGGATCAGTCTTTTGTGCCCATGTGCGGGAAAAGGCACAAACAGGGCAGCGTTATTGCTTTTGTAAATTGAAGTTTGATGAAAGATGTGGGACAAGTCCCTGTCCATCGCTTCATCAAATCAACCTATAAAAGCAGGACAGTTTCCCGTCTATTTCTACTCGACACCTACGCCGCATCGTTTGAGCCGGCCATCATTTTCTTCCTGAAAAGAATCTCGAGATAATCAAAATGCTTTTCAAGCCCGGTTTTACCGTTGCCTTAATGGCTGCCCTTACTGCCACCCATGGACA
Organism: Penicillium sp. S103-07; assembly: GCA_037042055.1. NCBI lineage: Eukaryota > Fungi > Ascomycota > Eurotiomycetes > Eurotiales > Aspergillaceae > Penicillium > Penicillium sp. S103-07. The sequence goes on from JAXQJQ010000043.1 coordinate 187,787, forward strand.
TGCTCGACGCACCGGTTCATCGTTGCAAGCTCATGAGCACGCAAAGCGAGGCGGCGGCTGGAACCCCGAAGACCAGAGTGGAAACTCCCAGGCTTACTTCTCCTGCGACACGCACACCTATCCTAACCCTGGTATGTCCAAGCCCACGCATCAAAATATTCAGGCATCTGACAGCTATTCAAGGTGGCGCCAATGGAGAGGGTGAAGGTGGTGAAGGCATCAGTACGTCTGCCCTGGAAGTCCATCTTCCTGATGGCACAGTCCTCAAGCCTTCCGACGGCGATTGCAAACAGGACTCTTCTGTCGGCGTTGCTTCCTACCTGCAAGTGTGCACTCTCAGCAACCCCAGTCTTCAGGACGGATCCATCATCATCCACGTGTTCTACGAGGACATTGCTGGTGAGTGCTCCATGAACTTCGGCTACGGAGGTCAGAGTTACTCCGTGGACAACCAACACGGCAACCCCACAAGCTCCTGCGGCTGGAGCGACAGTGGATTTGAAGCCTTCGGCAGCTCCTTGACGGATGTGTGCTACTTCAACGTAGGGAGCAACACTCCGTCCTCTAGTACTTCACAGCCTAGCTCAACTTCGTCTCCCTCAAGCGGCACTCCAACTCCTCTCCGCCGCCGACGAGTTGTTTAAGACAAATCGAGATTGAATGGGCTGGTCCGGGGGTTGAACGATCAAGTCTTTCTCAGACAACGATTTGCTGTGTTCTGAATGTGAATGTTGCTCTCAGCACTTGGGATTACTGCACAATTATATTCCACTCATTTGATAAGATACTATTGTACAACCACGTAAGCCATAGATATTTGTTTTTGTTCAGAGGACACTAAAGATGATCATATACCTGAAGTCATCTTTGGCAATCGGCATTTCCATTATGTCCGAATAGATCATTTCAAATATTCTCGATGAGTGCAGACGTGGCCGTCTTGCATGGCAGTTCCTATTCTATGCTGCTTACCCGGAAGGCACGCCGGACACTGCGGCGTTGCCTTGCAGTTCGATCCACGTCAGCGGTTGATATGGAGTGCCGGCCTGCCGGAGGGCCACCCCCAAGTCTCCTCCGTTCAGATGTAGGCTCGGACGCTATGGATGGCAGTAATGGATTTGGACCAAATAGGGCTTACCATTGGCCCTTTTTTGGACCGCACAGGTCTCGTCGAACTTCTTGGGGGTGGAGAGAATCCTCTTTTTGCCCTCGGATTTGCGTTGCGACAACAAGTTTCATAGTTCGATAAATTGCTAGTCTTCACATTACCAGTCTCCTTTGTATATCCGAAATAGTATTGGCAAATAGTGTCCTGGTGGATACTTATTCCGTGCTGAACTTTGTGGTTAAGCGTTATGCGGTCCAAGCGGGATAAGTAATCGGATTCAATCAGCCCTCGGTATTCCCCGTCTGTCGTTGGCAGGTGTTCGCTTACAGCCGGTCTCACCATCCATAGTAGTCCAACGAGGATACTTGTGTAACCTTACTGCTCTTTTGCTCGGGCTTCCACCCATGAGAGGTCTCTTTCCGGCCTTGTTTTTCGAATTGCCCGACAGATGTCTACCTAAGCCGATCTCAGATCCGATGGTCAAGCTTGGATGACTCGGTCATAATGGATGACGTAGAGCAAAGCGAAAATTAGATTTCAGTTAAACGCAATCTCGTATCTACAGTAACACATGGTTAAAAGAGACGAGTGGAGACAGATGCGGCCTCGGAGGAAGCGAATTCCGGAGCTTCTCCGCATTTCCCCCACTTTACCCCGGATCGCACCATAGACCTCCCCGTATTCTTTCATCCTATGTGCAAATGGAGGCCGAAGCGGTATCACTAGCAAACATGGACCCTATGATGGGCGCTTCGGGCCCTCAGAAACCGAAGAAAAAACGCATCCGCAATTGGACGGCTGAGGATCGCGCCGTTCACCGGGAGTTTGAGAAGTCACGCCGTGAAGCCTTTAGCGAGCGTCTGGCGGTTGGTTATGACGACGCAAGATCTCAAGGGTCTCTATTTGCTAACCTCTGTCAGGAGTTGACGACCCTACTACCCATGCTGAAGACAGAACAGCGTCCGTCCAAGCACATCATCGTGGACGCTAGTATCGCTCAGCACAAAGCCCAGCAAGCCAGGATGGCACAGGCAATGCGCGCTATCCACTCATTGATTGCTGAGCGTGAAGATTTGCTACGTGAAGTCAACAGCGTTCGCGCTATGTGTCAACCAGGCGCTTGTGTCCCGCGCCAAGCTCAACCAATAGACCCTGCGGTCCTTGACCTTCTAGCAGGTCGTAACGAGCCAGTCGGGGGTCCTTTGCGAAGATCTGATCAGCCGTCTGAACCGCCTTTGCCTTTGGCTATTCATGAAACAAGCTTAATGCCCGTCTCTAGCGGCGCTCCAGTGCCCGGGCACATGTCCCACCCCCCTCTAAGCGATGAGAACCCACCTGTGTCTCCCCATAATCTCACACACTGGGCCTGGACAGCCCAAGACAAATCCCCACAACCGATCGGTCTATCTCCAACTATTGCACATGGAGGCTCCCTGCTTTGGAACCAATCTCCTGGCGTATTGACAACGACACCGCCTAAAGATGTTGATTCGGGATATGACACCAACCCCACCTATCTCGTTGATGACGCTGCCTTTTTCTGGTCTCAGCACCCTGGGGATTTGACAACTACACCTCCCCAAGATGGAGACTCGTCGTTTAATATCAACCCGACCCAGGTGCCTAGCGACCCGTCTATGCTGTGGCCTCCCGATCTGCCCGTCGCCACCACAAAACTACCAAATGACGCTACAATCATACCACAACAAGTCTTCCAATCCGCAAATTCATTCCCAAATCACGAAAGTCTACCTTTATAAGCGAAAACCAACACACATCACAGTACACACCTAAACACTCTTCATAGCCTCCTCAATTTTCGCCTGGCTTCTCTTCTCAGCAGCGACAAACAAAGCCAAGGCTTCACGCAGTCTCTTCTTGGTCTCAGGGTCTGCCTCATTTGCCTTATCCAGCTCAACACCTCCGTTGGCCAGGTAGTCGATGTCAGTTCTCGACAGCTTTCCATCCCAGTTCGGTCCAATCAGAGGGTCTGTCTGTGCAATCTTCTTCAGTCGCTCTGGGGTCGGTGCTGCATTCCGGTACGGGTGTTCGGGCTTGGGGACGCCCTCGCCGGGTTGCTTGGCTCCGTCGTACGGAAGATTCGCTAATTGGGTGAGCACTTGGTGAGAGATAGTCGCCGATTGGCAGCCCAGCTCGCCGGCGGCCATTGCTTCCTGCGGGGAGATGAAGCTGGCATTCTTGAGGAAAGGCTGCTCCTTGCCGGTCTCCTTGTAAAGGCGCTTGTACGTCTCTAGGATCTGAACCAGACGAGGCGACATTGGGTGCAGCAGCGCTGGATCGTCCGACTTAGGCCAAAGCTCTTGTTCGTCGTGTGCACGAACCTCTGTCGGGGGATGTTAGCGGTGAATTCCACGAACAGAAGGGGGCTCTCACCGTTGTAGTAGGGGCTGATGTACAGACATCCAGCCTGGCTTGCGGCAATGGCCTGGTGAACACTGAAAAGGGCGGTCCCAAGGGTGCGAATGCCCTCTTCCAGCAGGATTGGGCATGCGTTCAGTGCAGGACCAGTGCTGGGAATCTTGATACAGAAACGATCTTTCGAGACTCCGACACTCTCAAACTCCTTCGCATAAGCTCGAGCGTGCTCCAGAGTCTTCTGGGTATCATAGGCGTTGGAAGGGAGGGTCTGGAGAAGAGCCCTGCCCTGGATATTGTCGATGTTGGCTTTGGACATCAAGACCGCCTGTGAATGCGTTAGCCGAAGTTTGCGGTCATAGAAGACGGCATACCATGCGGGTATAGATTGCCAACCAGCCTTGATCTTTGTATTCTTTGACCACCTGCTTGAAGAGCTCTTCGTTGACCGGGTTACACATTTGCTCGTGGACCCAGCCCTGGTTGCTGGTCATGTCGTGTGGCTTAATGGGCATGCTCAGGGTATATGCCGGGTCCATCCAGTCCACGTCCACGTTCACTGCCGATTTAGATTAGCCATTTTTCAGCCACTGGAGTAAATCGAAACTCCACTTACACTGCTCAGATAGCTTCTGAAGCCATGTCACAGAACCGGCGCTACCCATATTGAGTGTTGTAAATGTTTCGTGGTTTAAAAAAAAATTCGATTCACCAGGTCCCTTTGGAAGCAGAGAAGATCAGGAGTAGACATGGAAGGCTATATACGCGATGGGTAGATCTGTACAAAGAACAGTCCCGCTCTTGTGACTCGGCAGTGGAGTGCAACGTGCATAGGACACACACAGGGCACCCCTCCAAACTACATCCCCCACGCCAAGAACAGGAAATCCAACCCATGAACCCCCGTTCTAGACACTTCGGCAATGGAAGTCCACCACACGGCATTCCCGGCCTGTACAGGTCACGTCGCCACATTCCCAGCGCAACGAAGAAGGGGAGCCCACTCTATGCATACCTCAAACCCTGATAGGCTGGCCGGCTCCTAGCCGCACGCAGGGCAAGAACATCGGCAAAGAACCGGTGCTGACACACGCAGGGCAGTTAGCGTCATTCGAGAGGGATAAGGTCGTGTTCGTGCCGTGATTGGCTCGAACCGCGAGTTCTTTCCACTCTAGCTCACCCCGGATTCCCAATTGACGATCAACGCGGGGACTCGCCGGATCGGCCCAATCGCTTTGACGTGTCGGGACTGTGGAGTATATAATCCACGCGTGGACCCAGATGTGATCGTGATTGGTATCACGCCTTGTGCAGCTGTGTCATCATGTCGAAGCTCAGTTTGGATGATTGTAAGCCGAACGAGGTGTTTGTGGAGGATGCCGAGAGTCAGCATGCGGGGTTGGGAACCTATAGTCAGAATATCAACGCCAGGTGAGTGCCGCTACGGAAATCATTGTTCCAGCTCTCACTTTTGTTTCTAGGATTTACAATCCTCTCGCTGGCATCTCCAAGGGTGATCTATACGATCGCGTTCTCCGATTTTGTCAGGAATACGGCTTCGAGGAGCACGTCGAGACCTTTCAGAAAGGCGCACTTGCAGCACAGCACCAGAAGGGGTTCGAAGATCTTCCCGAGTTGACTGATGATGACAAGCATCATCTGAGACGAGAAAACACGCGTACGTCAACGAGCAGCTATGTTCTTTCCGGGTAATCTAACTCTGAACAGACAAATGGCACCTGCCAAGAGATTTGTATTTCAGTATCGCCATTTGCTCCCTAGGATCTGCAATTCAGTGCGTTTGATCATGTTAATCCGAAGATATTTGATTTCTAATGATCCGTGCCAGAGGATGGGACAACACCGGTGCCAACGGGGCCAACCTGTCTTTCCCGAAGGAATTCGGAATCGAGGATAACACTTGGCTGATCGGGGTTATCAACTCAGGGTTAGTCTATTACTTTCCAATTACTCTTGTCAATACTCTAACGCAATGTAGTCCCACTCTGTTCGGTCTTCTCAGGTCAGTGAAACAGAATAAGGCCAGAGGCATTTCTAACGGGCACCAGTGCGTGGGCAGCAGATCCTCTGAACAACTGGCTTGGCAGACGCGGTGTCATTTTTCTCACCGGTCTCTTGTGAGTCGAACGCTGCTACCTCCTATTTTGATGGTTTTCTTACAAACGCGACTCCAGCTGCGTGTTCCCCGTCCTTGCCCAAGCCTTCACTCAGAACTGGTGGGGCCTACTGATATGCCGCCTGTTCATGGGCCTCGGTATGTTACATCAATGATTAAGTTGAATGATACGAGTATCTAATATATCTTCTTCTAGGAATGGGCATTAAGATTTCGACAATCCCGGTCTTCACTGCGGAGATTAGCCCGGCTGCAATTCGCGGTGGTCTTGTTACCAGTTTCCAACTGTGGGTGGCATTTGGAATTTTAGTGTGCGTCTCCGGTTCTGCAATCCTTGCTTCAGTCAGAAATCCTGAGAATTATTTACAGTGGCTACTGTTCCAACCTGATCTTCTATCAAGTTGGACGTCTTGCTTGGCGATTTCAGCTAGCCGCCGCCTTTGCTCCAGCTGTGCCGGTGTTGATTTTCATCTGGTCCTGTCCTGGTAGGTGATTTTCATGCGAATTCTTATCTCTAGCTAAACATTTTTGCCTGCAGAATCTCCGAGATGGTATATGAAAAAGCGCCGATATCGAGAAGCATTCGAGTCATTCTGCCGGTTACGCAACACATCTCTTATTGCTGCCAGAGACTTGGTAGGTCTTGATCTCGATCATTTGTGGTCGTATCCAAATTAATCAAGGCTAGTACTACGCACATTGCCAAGTAATGGCAGAAAGAGACGCATTTGCAGGCAAATCGCTCGCGCACCGAGTCTGGGAACTCTTCACCGTGCCCCGTCTGCGCCGCGCAATGATTTCCAGCTCCATCATCGTCATTTCACAGCAGTTCTCGGGGATCAACGCGATCGCTTTTTATTCATCGACTATCTTCTCCCAAGCAGGCTACTCGACGCGAGCTTGTCTACTAGCTTCTCTTGGATACGGCCTAGTTATGTTCGTGTTCGCCTTTCCAGCTGTCTGGACGATGGATACGTTTGGTCGGCGCAACCTGTTACTATTTACATTCCCGAACATGGCATGGTGCCTGTTAGCGGCGGGCTGCTGCTTTTTGATCCCGACGGAGTCTAGTGCCCGAGTTCCGCTGATCGCGTTCTTCATTTACCTTTTCGGAGTGTTCTATGGACCTGGTATGTGGCTGCGACATCATGGAAGAGAAGGAAAACTAACGTTTGTAGGAATCGGGCCTATTCCATCAATTTACTTTAGTGAAGCATTCCCACTCTCCCATCGTGAGCTGGGTGCGGCTTTCACGATTTGCGTCAACAATGCCGTTGGAAGTATTCTGAGTCTTTCGTTCCCGTCGCTGCTGGCCAAGACAACCCCAACAGGAGGTAAGTGGCAGCTAGCTAGCTACAGGAATATCATGAAGTTAATGTATTCTCCAGCATTCGGCTTTTATGCTGCATTGAATGTGCTTATTTTCGTTGTGATTTTCTTTGTGGTCCCTGAGACAATGTAAGTCATCGCCCCGGCCGTGATTGTTCGTCTCTAACGCACATTAGGCAACGAACACTTGAGGAACTCGATTACACTTTCGGCGTACCTATTCATCGCCATGCACGCTATCAGATCGGGACCTGGCTGCCATGGTTTGTCCGCAAATATATCTTCTTCCAACGTTCGGCGAAATTGGAACCTTTGTATCGCTTGGAAGGCCTCTAGGCGAAGTTCACTTTACCTACTCCACAACAGACCCTAATGTCCAATTTTGTAGCACTATCGATTGAATGGCAAATAACTATATGAATACCTAACCAGTCCTCGGGCATCGCCACGGTTCGACAAGAGGCGAGCGGCAAAAAGACACTCTGCCTCTTGACGATCTTTGATGTCAGACCATCGAGTTTTAGTCCACTCCATGTCCCAACTTAAATAAAGACTCATTTCCTTTAAGAAGTTTGTCGTTTTTGGTATTTCTCATGCTGATTCAGTATGCCTCTCACCTATGAGACGATTCCTCTCCAAGTCGAGGGCGTCAACCTCAATCTTTCAACACTCCATGACCTAAGCTCAACGCCACCAATTCTCTTCTTACACGGTTTCGGCTCCTGTAAAGAAGATCTGGCAGATCTGGTCCTTCATCCACTTCTACGAGAACATGACTTCATAGCCTACGACGCCCCGGGCTGTGGCCATTCCACAAGCGACAAGCTTTCCGCCACAGACATTCCATTCCTCGTCGCCACCGCCGAAGCCTTTCTTGCACACTTTAACATCACCAAATTTCACATAATAGGCCACTCCATGGGCGGCCTGACCGCACTCCTTCTCGCACAACGCCATCCGGATCGAATCCTCAGCTTTGTAGACATCAAGGGCAACCTCGCACCGGAAGACTGCTTCCTCAGCCGGCAGATATTTACTTTCCCTTCGGATGACCCCGAGACATTCCTCGACGAATTTATCGATCGGACTCGCAAGTCGAAATCCAACTCCAATCCCCTGTATGCATCTGCATTGCGTTTGCGGGTACGCGCGGGCGTGGTGCGTCCTATCTTCGAGTCGATGGTGCAGCTTTCGGATCAGGAAGATCTGATCGGCATAATTTTGGGCCTTCCTTTTCCGAGAATGTTTATGTTTGGTGAGGAGTGTCGTGGGCTATCATACTTGCCGCGTCTGGAAAAAGAGGGCGTGGAGTTGGCGGATATACCGCACAGTGGACATTTCCCGATGTATTCTAATCCGGTCGAGATGTACAGGCGGATAGCGGCATTTTTGCAACAAAAAGTTGGGCAGAAATAGAATCTAAGAGGACCGCAATAGAGAGGCTATGATTGGATCCAACTCTCAACAAAGTCCTTCTACGGGAGCATGTATTCTTCCGCAGCCCAGTTTGGGTGCTCTGCGAATCAACATCCAGTCTGACAATAGCATTGACTCAGCAATGCACCATCCTAGACCTAGACTTGATACAACGGCCGCCTTGCCTTCGTAATGTGAACTCCCCGGGAAGGTCGCCTTCTAGGAGCTTGACCAGATGCGTGCGACTGTTTGGCTCATGATACGCCAAAGGAATTTCCCCCTCAAGGACCTACGCTGTTCGATCTATCTGAATAGTGTCATTGCCCTATCGCAGGAGCACTCTTTAGAGTCATTCAGTCATCCGAGACAGACATTGGTGTCTGAATAAGATCACTATTTGAGAATGCACTCGCTCGAGCAGATTTTCTTGCGCGATCTGAGGTGATACTTTGCGCATAAGTCACCTTACGACAGTTGGCCCGAGCCCGGTAAACCGCTTGCTTTGTAAGTCGTTAATAACTAACTAACTAACTAACTCTAGTTAGTTAGTTGGTTATCTAAATTGTTCGGCTGTTTACGTGATTACCGAAGCCTCCCGGTATGGGGACGCTCAGATGGAATCCGGGGGCGTCTAGCCCGACTTCACTCGACCAATCTGCATCCTTCTAACATTGCAGACGACTGGGGAAAGCCTCGCGTAGCCGAAATGATCCGCGCAACTTGGTAAGCATATGAGCAAACCGTACGGAACACCGACGGACAAAGCCCCCGTTTCGGATTCAGACGTCCCATCCCAATTCGGTATACAAGGCTCTGCGGCGAACGCACTTCAGAAATTTTCCTACGGAACAGGCGGAGTCCAGGCCATCGAAAGCAGAGAATCGACGACTCGGCTCTAGATGCCATTTTCGATTCGAACCCAAACGACATCGATTGGTCGTTTGGAGCAACTGATAGTGAAATTTTTTCTTATCGCTTAGAAAAGCCTCGGCAAGCCGAACAGCGCCCTGGTTGAGCAGAACCGAAAGCGGATTAGTGACGGGTTAGTGGCAAGCCCTCCGCTGGCTAGCAACGCCAAGTGCTGTCAAGCGCCGGCTATCGCGCTCGTGCGACTCTCTTTTTCAACCTCACTTGAGAATGGCGATCCTCCGTACGGTGTTCTATGACCTCAGGGGGCTTCGAAACGGGGCCCTAAGGACTTTCCCCAGATAATGAATGCAATGTGGCGATGCAACGTGGCCCGGGTGGAGCCAGGCCGCTCAAACGCCGTTCACACAGTGGTGCAAGGTTAAAAGACCGGGGCCGCTTGCTTCCCAGGTTCACCAAGGGACGGCATCCTTAAGTGGCAGCCTAGAACCGAGCAAGCGAACTGTGCCACTTCTTCAAAGTGGATGGTCCCACCGTGCGTACCCGTCGCCTCCGAAGAGGCCGAGATAAGACAAGAACGCCTTCGGGACGAAGGGCCGAGATATACGCACACCGTAGTACGTAGGAAACCGCAAATGGCCAGTCATCGCACGGAACCGGCGTCAACCACGCGAAAGGAACACAAGAGATCAAGCCACGGGGCGCCGTTGGTTCTCCGGTGAAAAGGTGCCGGACGAGTCAAAGTGGGAATATGTCGTGCCGCACCAGCCGGAGCTGTCCGGACTGGCCCGCTGATTGGCCTGCACCACCCACGTCTCATCTCGAATGCGGAGGTACAAGCTTTCGCCCAGCGAATACCAAGTTATCCGGCAGCCATTGTGGATCGGGTCGTCCACGGCCACGGGCCTGTGCCTGTCCTCAGCCATGGCCCCATGGTAAGACATGGAGAGCGTTGCATCTTCGGGGCCGGGGCCAACTGCATCTTCTGATAAAACATCCTGGACGAGCCCATTCGCTCCCTATCGCCCCGAGGCAATTGCTGATGCTCCACTGCATCCAATCGCGTTCGTCGACATTAGGGTCATATCTCCGGGATATGAGTTCTCCGCAGTACGCGGGCCTGCCTCTAATAAAGACCGATCGCGCGATCTGACCCCCCTCCTTTTTTTTCATTCACTTTTCTCTCAACAAGTATTCATTGGTCTGAGCCATCCTGAGATCAGTCTGCCTTTGACTCTTTGAACGCAACCATGGCAGGCAATATTTCGGCCGCCAACATTGGCGGCATCGCCGATCCTCGCCTCGGTGATGAAGCTGATATCATTGGCACCGAAGAAGAGCACCACCACATCCCCAAGGCGGACCAGGATGTTCTCCCTCAATACGATGGCCGCAACGAACATAACATCCCGGCTCCCTTGCTGCAAGGAAAGGACTCGATCTACCTGGATTCCAGCATCACCTTCGAAAACTACGTCTACTGGGCGAACCGGTCACGCGAATACGAGAAGCACATCCGCACCGATGACAAGGGTTTTTCACAATGGGCCAATATGCTCATTGGTAGGAAACCCAAAGCCACGCCAGAAGCGACGGCGCCGACGGCACCTACTCTTTCCGAGAACACGGATGAGAAGAAAACAGACCCTTCTACAAACGTTACCCCAAACACCGACGCAACCGACAACTACGGTGTTACCGAGACGGAGTGGGAACAGGCACAGAGAGCCGCCCGTACGGCCACTTGGGGTTCGATCTTCTATCTGATCACCACCGATATTCTGGGTCCGACCAACGTCCCCTGGGCCATTAGTCGCATGGGCTATGGACCCGGTTTCGCCCTGTATACTGTCTTCGGTATCATGGCGGCTTACTCCGGTATGCAGCTGTGGAAAATCTTCATCGGTCTGGACTCGACCCGGTTCCCCATGCGCAACTATGGCGATGTTGCATTCCGCATTTTCGGCAGCTGGGCCCGTATCGGAGTCAACGTCCTTCAGAGCTTCCAGTTCTTCCTGAATGTGTCTCTGTTGATCACGAGTAACGGACAGGGTCTGGCGCAGATGGCGCAGGGCGAGAATGGCAAAGGCTTCCTCTGCTTTATTGTCGCCGAAGTCATCTTCATGATCATCGGTTTTGTTCTCGGCCAGATCCGTACGCTGCAGCGTCTGTCCTTCCTAGCCAACATCGCTATCTGGTTGAATGTCATCGTCATCATCATGACCATGGCTGTCGTCCACGAATACCCTCCCAACTACGAGGCCGTGCAGGCCAGTTACCCCACGATCACGAAGGGTCCCGTGGTGACCACTGCCAACTGGCCCGCTAGCTCTACCTTGAACGACAAGGTGACCGCTATGATGAACGCTGTTTTTGCCTACGGTGGTGCGACCCTGTTCAACGAGCTCATGGCCGAGATGAGACGGCCCTATGACTTCTGGAAGGGATTCATCTGTGCCGAGATCTTCATCTACTCCTGCTATCTGATCATGGGCATGGTTGTCTACAGTGCCCAGGGCCAGTTCACCTTCAACCCCGCCTACCAGGGTATCCCCGACACGGCCTACCGCTTCCAGACCCTCGGAAACGCAATCTCATTCATCACCGGTGTCATTGCAGCCCTGCTCTACGGAAACATCGGTATCAAGGTCTTCTACTCCGCCGTCCTCCGCGACGTCTTCCACTTCCCCCCTCTGGAAAGCCGACTCGGCAAGTACCTCTGGATCGGTCTCGGTAAGCCACCTGTTATCCCCATTACCGTATGCACATGCTAACAACCCTAGTCCCGGTATACTGGTGCCTCGCCTGGATCATCGCCGCCGCCATTCCCCAAATCAGCAACCTGACATCCTTCGTCGGCGCAGCCTGCATCCTGCAATTCTCGTACACCTTCCCGCCCATGCTGCTGGTCGGATACAACGTGCAGAGGGACGCAATGCTTCCCGAGGAGCACTTCAACCCGCAAACCGGCGTCGCCGAGCGCGTGGACAGCGGTATCAAGCGCTGGATCCGTGGATACAAGAAGAAGTTCGTGTGGAACACCTTCGATGTCTTCTACTCCATTGCTGCACTGGGTGCTGCTGGCCTGGGTATCTGGGCATCCGTTACTGCGATGCACACTTCTTTCTCGGAGTCTGCGCTTACGCCTTTCACTTGCGCGAACCCTGCTGGCTAAATGCTGGGCTCGGGGCTTAAAGGGCGAAACGGTGACGCATCAAAATACGACCAATGTTATATTATCTCGATAGAGCAAACCACTTTAGTTCGTTGTACAGTTAGGCAAAGCTTTCTTTTACGAGCATCATTCTTGTAAATCCCTTGGATTAAGTAGCGTGAACATGTAATGTATACCCTCCTTGTCCCTGCATTTCTAGATCTGCAGTGGCACCAGCAGTCAATCCAAAATAAGCCGCCACCCAAACGGGACTAGGTATGGTTTCATCAGTAGATCCGATCATATCTATGACACCTAAGTTCCGATACCTTAAATATCATACAATTTCGACGCTACCTCGGAGCTACTATTCAACTATTTACTGACCAGGGGCAAGAGAGCCCATCCAACTCTGGTCTTCGGCCAGTTTCTTCTCTCCGGATGACTTTGGGACCCGTCGGCCGATCTGCGGCACCAAAGACTGCGTTAACGTCTTCGCATCTTGCAGTCTGCGGACCGTTTCATCTCTCCCAAGGATAGTCATAGTCTCGGGCATGCCAGGTCCTGGCGCTGAAGCAGACAATGCCCAGCGAAGATAATGGTACAGCTCCTTTTTGAAGATCTTATCTGTTGCCACGGACGATCGGTCAACGTCGGGCGCGATTTCAACGGAATCAGAGCCGTCATAAGATATAATGTTGAAGCGGTGCGTCTCGACGTTCCAGTGAGCTGATGGGACGAGCGATAGGGCTGCTGCTGCGGTGTGGAGTGCTAGCATGGGCACGGTGGGGTTTGATGTCGAAGAGGATGAGACTGGGGTATAAGTAGGTCGGTCGAGCTTAGTGGCGAAGAAGGTTGCGTTACGCTCCGCAAACTCCTCTGCTGTCGTGTAGGATTTGGCGTCCGCACGAATGAGGGGAGAGATGTATTCGGAGAGCGTGCGGCCGTTGAGAATCCGTTCACTATAGCTGGGTGTTAAATATGTTTTCGATTGAAGATGTTGCCAACGAATCAGAACTTACAAGTTCGCGTTGAGATGATTTTCCTCCACAGACTTGCATACTCTCTTGACCATCTCATCGAATTCAGGGGCACCATTTGCCGCGAAGCGCTGCGCATGTGCTTTTTGAAGGAACCAGAGTTTCTCAAAGGCGACAACTGTGTTTCCACGGGTGAACTTGAGGTTAAACTAGGAGGAGCATTAGCAGGAAAGCTCTACTAGCTTGGCAGATGGAACATACGAGTTGCTCCAACTCCTCAAGGTCGAATATATCAGACTTTTGGGAATGCGACCATCCCAAGAGAGCAGCAAAATTGACAAGTGTAGCTGGGAAAATTCCCTGTCGGTCTTTGAACGAGGACAAATCAATATCTGCATTCCGCTTGCTCAATTTCTGCCCCGACTTATCGACCAGCAGAGGGACATGACCGAATCGTGGCGGTTCCCACTTGAAAGCGTTGTAGAGGGCAACATGCATTGGCGTTGATGGCATCCATTCCTGTACAATATAAGCTATGGTTCTTCACCAGAGTATAGAGGCGTCTTACCGTTCCCCGAATGACATGTGTGATCTTCATGCAATGGTCATCCACCACATTCGCCAGATGATATGTCGGGTGTCCATCCGACTTCAGCAAAATCGGATCATCGTAAACTCGATCAATCAAATCGAGCTTGCTGCTGTTGGGCCGATTTTGTCCCGTCTTCCCATAGACCAGATCGTTGAACATGGGGTATCCCTCCACCTTCAGCCGGACCACATGAGCCTCGCCCTTGGATGCTCGATCCGCGGACTCCTCAGAGGAGATATGTCCGCACTTTCTATCATATCCAGGTGCCAGCCCCGCTTGGCTTCGGTGGCGTGCGAGCGAATCAAGACGTTCCGAGGAGCAGAAACATCGGTAGGCGTGGCCATTGGAGATCAAGTCGTCGGCATGGGATCGGTACAAGGCCGTGCGCTCAGACTACGAGACACGCATGTGAGCAGTGATGAATTTATCGCGAGGGCACCGCATCTTACCTGTCTATATGGGCCATACGGGCCACCAATAACAGGGCCTACGATCACACAGTCAGTCCATTTCCTTACCTTATTCCAGCGCTGTTTGCTATAGCACCCAAGTAAGCTCACCTTCATCCCAGTGTAGTCCCGCCCAATTTAAGTCATCGTACAATCGTTGTTCGGCATCAGGAATCGTCCGTTTCTATATCCATTAGCAGCCGTCCACGCTCGGCTCAATGGAGCCACCAACCTGATCGGTATCCTCGATGCGCAGCAGGAATTGGCCACCGGTCCGTTTCGCAAGGAGGTAATTGAAAAGAGCCGTTCGTAGAGAGCCCAAATGAAGGTATCCGGTCGGCGAAGGCGCAAAACGCGTGCGGGCAGGCGCGTCGGGCAAGTTGGTCTTCGATTTGCGGAGTTGCGCGCCCGCGGAAGTGGACGAGGCCCTGCACTGGAGACAGGTCCAGGTACGCCGGGCAAAGAGCCGGCTTGGAGGGCTTCTCATGAGTGACTGAATGTGAGTGAAAGTGTCTCACGTGAGAAATGTAGGTCAAGCAGTTGGGCTGCACTTGCCGCGCTGGATTTTTTGCGGAGGAGGGTCCCGGCTCCGCTCAAAGCTACCGACAAAATTTCGGTTTGCGACTCCGCTTGATCAACACCTCACCTCTCGCTTTGTCCTCACGCCTTTTCGGTCCTTCGTTACTAAGGGTATATTATCTGATTCTTCTTTGAAATCGCTCTATCGGTGCCTCGCAAAAGAAGAGCCTCGCACTGAGTACGATCCCCGCCTAAAATCGGTCTCATCCACCCATTTGGCTGCTTGCTGACAAGAACCGCAGTGCCTTCTGCCGAAATCGACCTCTACGGTATGCGCGACCATGAATACATTATCGAACGCGGTAAAAGTGCAGAAACTGACCTAGTTTTCTTATCACCACAGAGGTCCTCGAGATCCAACGCGGCGCGAGCAAAGACGAGATTCGGCAGGCATACCGGAAGGCAAGACGGACCTCTCCAAGCTTCAGATTGGAAGAATGCTAACCATCGGACGACTATAGGCTGCTCTGTCTAGTCACCCCGATAAAGTTGCCGAAGAGGAGCGCCCGGCCGCCGAAATCAAATTCAAGTCCGTTCAGGAGGCGTACGAGATCCTCTACGATGATCAGAAGCGCGAAATTTACGACCGCCATGGTATGGGCGCTTTCAACGGCTCCGGAGACCCCGGCATGGGTGGAGCCGGTCCCGATCTAGACGACATCCTGGCACAGATGTTCGGTGGTATGGGTGGTATGGGTGGTGGTATGCCCGGCATGGATCCTTTCGGGGGCATGGGAGGCATGCCTGGAGGTCCCGGTGCAGGCCCTCGCAAAAGCCGCAATGAAGAGCAAGACTATGAACTTAGCCTGGTGGATCTATACAAGGGCAAGACTGTCAAGTTTGCCAGTGTCAAGAATGTCATTTGCAGTTTGTGCAATGGCAAGGGCGGAAAGGAAAAGGCCAAGGCGAAGAAGTGCTCGACTTGCGATGGTGTCGGATACCAGGAGGTTATCAGGAACATGGGTCAGTTCCTTACCAAGGCGACACAGCCCTGCACTACCTGCAATGGGAGAGGATCGTTCTTCAGTGACAAGGACAAGTGCAAGAAGTGCAAGGGCAAGCGGACGGTGGAGGCGAAGAAAATGCTCGAGCTCTATATTCCTCCTGGCTCGAAGTAAGACATTCTCATCATCTAGGACATTGAACGTTTGCTAACTGCTTTTACAGGGAGGGTGACAAGATTGTCTTGGAAGGCGAGGCTGACCAGGTTCCTGACCAAGAGCCGGGTGACATTGTTTTCCGCCTGGTTCAAGAGGAACACCCTGTCTTCGAGCGTGCTGGCGCAGACTTGCGGGCAGAGATCGATGTCACACTGGCTGAGGCATTGACCGGTTTCTCGCGCGTTGTGCTCAAACACCTGGATGAGCGCGGTATCGAGATCACGCACCCAGCCGGCAAGGTTCTCGAGTCCGGACAAGTTCTGAAGGTCGCCGGAGAAGGCATGCCGATCAAGCGCAGCGACGCGCGTGGTGATCTCTACCTGATTGTCAACGTGAAATTCCCTGATGAGAAGTGGAAGCCCAGCCCCGCCATCCTCGAGAAGCTCAAGGAGATTCTCCCCAAGCCCGACACACCTATCGAAGCATCCACCGTGGACGAAGTCCAGTACGACCCGAAGGGCAACATGGAAGAGTTCGGAGCCAAGGATGCTCAGGGCGCTTCTGCCTGGGAGGATGACGAGGAGGAGGAGCCAGCGCAGTGCGCGGCTCAGTAGTCGACACGAAAATGGGTTCCATGCTTATATGGCATCGAAGGCGTCTGGGCTTTGCATTTTCTCCGTGACCTTTTGAGACACGACATCTCCATTCTACGATCATGAGTACAGTAGACCTTGTTATTTGCTAGAATGCATTCTATTCAATGTATATTCATCTATGCTTCATCTTGCTGTCTAGAACAGGCTTACTACTGTATCTCCTAGTTTGCAATCCAACCTGGACGCTTATTGGATAGGCTGATAGTCAATGCCGCGACCAATTTGGGCCAACGAGAAGCATAGTAGGGCGCGGGTAGAGGCCCTTTCATAGGATAAGCCTTCACCGCTGACTATCTATAGAGCGTGTTAAGCATTAGGATAACGTAATTCACAAGCCACCCGGCCACCCAAGCCACCCGGCCACCTAACTAAATTTACGCGTCCTAACGCGTCTCTCCTATTCTCTACCAGACGCTATGCCACCAAATCGCTCCCGACCAAGCCGAGATTCTATTGACCAGGAAGGCCGCCTTTTATTAGCTATACAGGCTATAAAGAAGGAAGAAATCAGCTCTATTCGAGACGCAGCGCGCCGATTTAACGTTCC